>JAGDQP010002438.1:24216-68920 GCA_022664845.1 Lepisma saccharinum
CTGTTATATATATAAACATAAACGTATAACAGAATTATAATTTAATATTGTCAGATTTATCCATCGTTCTTAAAAACGTTTGTAAAGTTTCACTGGTATATGTTATTCACTTAAGAGAGTTTAAAAGTGTCTCTGAAGACTGGTTGTGTCGCTCAAAATGCAAAATCTTCAAAATTTTGAGATAAGTGTATCATGACACACTAAACATATGTGTGCGTGTATGCAATTGCTTGTGAACCAGGACGATCACTGTGTCCAAGCTGGTGTAACTTTAAGGAGCTTGTGTAAATGAAGGAAATTGTTAAAGTTCTTATATCTTGTGAAATGGCGATAATAGTGCACTTTTTGGAAAGTTTCTCGTTTCGAGGTGTTCAATGTTCCTGTGTAACACTTCCATTACCAACATTTCGTTTTGTACCTTTCTGCTGCTTCCGCGGTCTAGTGGTGCAAGTTTGGAGTTCATTCTGCTTAATATAGTGCAGAATTGGGTAATTTGATAGTTAATAATGTTTTGTTACAATAGTATACAATATGCATATTACCATAAATAATGATAGTTCATAGTTCGATACTAAATATGGCAATATGGAATGAACAGTAAAAGTAATTGAATTCTGGGTATTGATGAATCGACACTAATAGTCACAAAGTTCGAAGTTAACACTTCAGTGGCTAATAATTACGATATTATTCATTATACACACAATTCGTTCCACTTGGTCCACTGGTCACACTTATTTTGTACTTTTTGTAAAATGTCACTGAGTATTTTCACTTGCATAACAAGTCCAAAAGTTCCCCGTCACAAAAATTACACAAATAAAGATTAATTGTCCACTATGTTCATTGTTTATATGTGAACACTTAAAACAGTATAGTTTCCACTTAAAAGTTTGTGTTACACTCACTGGGGTTGAAGTTTTCTATAATATGATCACTATAAAAATAAAAATGTTCACTGTTTTCGCAAGAATGGGTATAAAACCTGAATCATTTATAAATTTTCCACTGGGTTTAAACTGGGATTAAACTCGCCGTTTATTTTTATGGGTTATGGATCAATGAAAACTTGGGGTTGGTTTGTCCAATCTTCTTGGGGTAACTAGTCCTGAAGAGGTTGAAATTTATATGTTTGATGGGGTAATTCCAAATGAAAATATCTTGAAGATTCCTTGGGTGTCCAATATCTGGGATGTTATGATAATTTCATCTCTTGAAGTTCCAAAATTTGAGGTGAAATTACGATATTTTGTCTTTGAAGTACTGGAGTAAGGTTGTCGGTGCAACGAACTTCGAAAATGGATCTGGAGATGATATGTGCCAAATAATAATTTCTTCATTGAAATGTCCAAAATGAATTGGGCTGGAATTTTTCCTAGTTTCTTCTCCATAACGGTGAAACTTCAGTTAAAGATGTTTATAGTTTGATTTCTACAGCACAACTATCGTTTGTGGATTTTGTTCCAATGGATCTTAACTAATGTTACCGAAGTTTGGCGGATAGTTCATCAATAGCGTGTTTTCTACTTTTAGTTGAAGTACGCAACATAGTATTAAAAGTGAAATTATATTTCAAAGAAACTACTAAAGGTAGTTTTGCTTTAAAGTGTATAACAATGTTTAAGAATGGAAAAGAAGATAGTAAAAGTGAAAGTAAGATTCTACATTAAAATAGCAAGTGGTATCATTCATATAAGAAATTTCAAAATATAACTTCCTTTATATATAATTAAAGTAAAATGAAATAAACAAAATATATATCTAAAGAAAAAGGCATAGTTTCCTGGTTTGCAACCAATGCTTAAATAAAATTGCACTGAACTATACATGCTCTGATTTAAATTATATTTACATTTTAAATACTAAAATATATTATAATTTTAAGTAAAATGTTTCTTTTATTAAACGATTTTTTTCGCGTCAATGGAATGGGGTGGTAGCGTGATGGCTTCTGAGTTCGGTCTGACTACGGTTCCTATATTTTTCTCTCTAAACTACTACTAATATTTCTCTATAACTACGGTTATATTGTCTATTCTACGGTTATATAAAATAATTGAAAAAATGCAATAGAGAACATTAATATGTTCACCTTGTCAATAAAAAATGCAATGGGGGAAATTAATAAGTTCAACTCGGGAATAAGAAAAATACTACATTATTGAATAAATGCTGAGTACGTAAAATATAATTATATTACATATTTACAAATTTAGAAAGGGATGGTAGTGGTTATGGCGTTTTGCGTTAGTACTATTCTAAGATTGCGGGCTTGAACTTATTGCTCGTTGACGTTATAAAATCTTGGGTGGTATGAATGTTGAAATTACTATTAGTAAGCGTTCGAAAACATAGCGTTACATAATTACAGTATGTCCGTCTGTCTTTCGGGTAAAATCTGTATTAGCTTAAGTTGAATAAAGGATGTTCAAATAGAAGGCTTTGATGTTAATAAAACAGAATAATATTCTTATCAAAGTAATAATAATTGCAAGTAAAATATTGATCGTCGAATAGGCGTGTTGTAATAATTGTCGTCGGTGTTATGGCGTAAAGGAAATTCAAGTACAGAGTACTTGTTAGGATATAATACTATATTCCCAATTGTATTGATTGATAACGTATAATTTAGTTTTGGGATTATTATTAGTAGAATGGCTTATGCCTTTCACAGAAATAAGTTATAAATAAATCAATGAGTCCAAATGTTGTACTGGTTTGTTCCTTAGAACAAATTTGTAATTCTTGGGAAAGAAAGTGAAACATTATTATTATTATATACCAATTCGTGTGGTGAAAACAATTAGGAGTTGTTGTTGGGTGGGTTTTAAAGGTGATTTTCGTCATAGCGTCTTGCTGTCGTTTACTGAAGCGGTCAGTTGAGGTCATGTACCTTAAATGATAATAATGTTGATTTTCATTTTTCCGGGGTGATGGGATATTAGTCTGTGAGATGATGAACTTTCGCGTCTCGCAACTCGGTGAATACGTATGTCATTGTTATTTATTTTTTCTAAAAGTTCGGGAATTTGGGCTCGGATTGGCTAATTGAAAGTATAAGGTAACCAGTTTGAAAGTTAAGGGAGGTGTATTGAAGTTATTCATAAATCTAGAAATTAGTTGTGATCATGGTTCCTCTCGGGTTGTAATGGGAACATTTCATATCTGTTCCGCGGGATACGGTATCGAATTTTCGGAGAGTTATTAGATGAAAATTTTAATTTATATTTGGAGAAGACACGAGAGTGAAAATTAAGGAGTCGCTGTGTTATACGGCGGCGTGCAAAGGCAATCTGGCGCGTTTTGACGCATGCCTGACGGAAGTTTATGTCACTCTGATGCTAACGGTTAATATGCTGAAAGAAGAGGTTGGTTACAATTTTCGTATTATTGCTGAGCGGAACGAAGGAGGCTTATTATTGTCCTACGTGAATGTTATGTAAAAGTAATTAGTTTTTGAATTATTTTGGTTTCTTTTTCTAACTATATTGTGAAAATGTTATTATTTCTGGTGTGATTTCTTAATATTATGCAAATGAAATGATACTAAAGTCGAATTTGTTTCTTTTCTCGTTTTTCTTAGCATATGTGTAGAATTTTGTCTTTTATTTCCGGACTACAATCAGAATCTATAGAAATGCGTGAAGGATCAAATTTAGATCGATATTCCTCTACGGTATCTTCCTCTTTCCCCAATGTATCACTTTGTGATGCAATATTACAAGTAAGAACCGAGGTAACATAAAGTTGTTGAGCATGTCAAATTTATGTGTCGCGGAAGTACAGTTTTTCGCTCAGATTTATTAATAACTCTAACTAATGCAGAAGGTGAAAGAATAGCTCTGGAAATTAATATTCCGTATTTTCCTGTAGGGCTAAATTTGGTTCTAACACGGATTCTTGGCCCATGAGTAATTCTATTAATTTTAATGGGATAATAATTTTAGTAAGTTTTGGAAAGTAAATGCGTCTAGAAGTAACATTTTGGTCTTAAATGTTCTTCTATTTGCTTTGTTAAATTCGTATCTAGAACGTATGTTTTTCTAAGGGGTAAATTTGGGTTTCTGAAAAAATGTGTCAAAGTTAATGTTTTCTTTTCATAACTAATTGCTGCTTGATGCTGGATTAAAAATTACTGCTTAATAATAGTTTTTGTGAAAATTTATCTAAAATGAAAAATTCCGGTGAGAAACGTGCATTTCCAATTTTAAATTTAACTATTGCAATATTGTTGACTGTTATCGTTTCTTGTGAAACACCTTGTATTTGTACATCTTCGTATCTTTGCTGCATATATTTAGTTACTAAGTTAGAATCAATTATACATGGTTGACTTGCGGTATCCAAAAGTGAATCGCGTTTCCAATTGTCTAAACTAATTGGTGAAAATGCTAGATCATTTTTAATTGTAATTGGTACTTTGAGGACCTTTGGTTTTCTGCGTCCTGCAGGTGTCTCATATTTTACAGCAGTATTACTCCGTTTAAAAATTGTTGATAATTTATGGGATCACTAAGTTAGTATTTTGATATGTTGTTGAATAGACCTGATTTTGCGATTGCCGTTGGCCTGACTGGTGTTGAAGATTTTGTGGGCGTGGTTGATTTTGCCATCGAGGCGGATATTGACGGTTTTTTAGTGTATGTTTGAAGAAATCGAGGAGCTTGTCTATAACCTTGATTTTGCAGATTATAATAATAATGGTTGTTATTTTGGTTATCCGGATTGTAAAATGAACGATTGGGATTGGATGGGAGTTGTTGATATCGTTGTTGTTGTCCCGATCGCGATTCTGCTTTAGGTTTCAATTTTTGCGGATATTTCCGTTATTTTAATGACTTTTTTTTCATTTGAGCTTGCAATGCTTCAATGTCTTCCGTTGTTTGCTGTTCATATTTCGGGTTATAGATACTTTTATCCATTTGGTGATACTTTTATCCATTTCTCATCCTCTCTATCAGAAGTTTCTGTATCAGAATCTTAACTCGATGCGGATGATGGTACAGAACCTGTAGAATATGAACGTTTATGTTTTTTTCTTCATGTCTTTCTTCTGCACGAGCTTTACGTTGTCGGTTACCCACTGTATAACGTGTTGTCTCAATCGCTTGTAATTCAGTAAGAAGTTCATTTACTGTTTGAAAGGTTTTACTGCCTTTTCGTTCTAGGTAATAGGGTCTCAAGCCATTGATAATAAGACTTAACGTAGCGGTTTCGTTGATGTTGTAATTGCACTTTGCTATTAATGCTTGAATATCAATAACATAATTTGTTACATTTTCACGTTTGCGTTGTATTCTTTCGCGTAATTTAATTCCAAAGTCAACTTTAGCACACGGTTTCCAGAATATTTGCAATATTTTCTTTCTAAGTCGTCATAAGACAAATCTTGGAGGTGATACTTATCTATGCACACCTGTATCCTATCTCTATCTTTAAAAAGAAATGTGGTTGGTAACAGTTCTTTTCATTTGTCTTCTGACCAATTATTTTGCTTGGCTACATCTTCAAATGATTTGAAGAATGAATCGATTGAGCCTGTCGTTGAGCTGAATCGTGGCAAAGTTAAACTGTTGTTGTATACAATGACGTTTGGAGTCACCATATTGTCGCTTTCATCTGATTCAGATGTATTATCAGATTGTCGCGTTTCGTCCGCGTCGCTAGAATTGATGTGTCGGTATTCGCATCTTCTAGTGTTAACTGGCATGAACGTAAGCTAATACAGATTTCTCTGTCCATATTACATGTCCTTTATTGTAAATTGGATGTTATTGTTGTTCACAAATTCCATTCGGAAAGAAAATGCATTACCTGCCTTGAATTTGATAAGCAAGGTAAAAGCCAAAATCTTTTCTGTCAATCTCCTACAAAATTTTACAAATTTCTGTTTATCAAAAAATATCTTTGCACAGTTAAGTAGTATTTCCCAAAGATTTATTTCTTGTTCCGATGCTAGTGTAATTCATTGAGAATATTTTGGGGCTCTTTGCAGCATAGAATTTACATAGCCGTAACATCCACGGTTATATCGTGTGAGCAGTTTTTATCCTAGGGTTTGCCGAATGTAAATTATATCAGCTATGTTATTTGCATTTTTATAACTTCGCACCTAAAAATGTTGATTTGTCGTCGCTATTAACAAAAAACTCGATGTTATTGTATTTGGTAGATGTTATGTAATGTGAAGGAATCACTTAAAAAATATTGTGCTTCCGAAAGTGCAATAATTCCCTTATTTTTAAACGTCTGCAATACGTCTAATCTTTGTTGTTCACTTTGTAAATCAAATGCCGAAAAGATAAAAGGTAAAAGTTTTTCCAAAGTGACTGGTGTCAACATTTGATTTACTGTTTTTCTTTGTGCAATGTTGTGTGACATGTTGGATTATTTCTATACACCGTAATGCTTGAGTAACGATCAAGAGAAAAGCTAAGTACTGGGTTTGTATATCTACCGGATCTATGATTTCTGGGTGAATAGAATTCCACTGTTCTCTTGGAAGATGACAGTACATTATTATGGGATGTAACTAATTGGAATAAAATTCGAACAAAGGCGTTTCTAAACAACCACGTAAACTTCTTGGAAGCTTATTTGTTCGTCTGAAATGATTTATGAATGTCTGAAAAAAGTTGCCTGCTTCTGGGTAAATTTCACTTATAATTTGGTGTACACAAAGTACTAATTTAGGGCGTAATTTATGTACATTTGGGGGCTAAATAAAGTGAAAATAAGAGTAACTCAGATTAAAGGTGAACACTTAACGAGAGGGAAATTCAACAACAATCAACTAAAATAGCGTTTTCCTTCGGGATACTATGAGTTTAGAAATTAAAAGGTACAAGATTTACATTTTCCTTAAACAGGTGCAGATTTTCAACACGGAGAGGCTAAAAAACATGAGTGTACGGTACACACTAAAGAATTAATGAAATTAATTTAAAATCGGTTAACAGAGCGTGTACGATATTCAGGCAATATATCTTATTCAAGCACAGGGATCTTTCAAATCCAAGAAACATACCTCAGAAATGAAGTTGAAAGTTGTGTTATCCTGATGTCTTCTCAAAGTTAATGAAAAAAAAATTGCTTTCATAAAAAAATACTGCTGCTTGATGAAAGAGGAAAAAAATACAATTTTGGCTGCGAAGCTTCCTTCTAGAGAAATCTTCGCTATTGTGGTTGCTAGGCGATCGAGAGCTTTTCCAGCTCCGTGGCCCTTTTTATATGGTTTTCAGGATGACGAAATTTATTGAGGTTATTCCAGCTAATTGCTCTCATATACCGTATTATTCGTATTATTGGCGCATGTATGTCCGTAAGCAAGATGGCCGCTTAAAGGAAAGTGAGACAACTCATCCACGTCATAATTTACGTATGCTCAATGCTAGAAGAGTTGGCGTTGAAAATCTCTGCCCGCTATCTTTATTATTTCTAAGAATTTACAACATAATTAAATATTTTCAAATAAAGAAGAATAATTTTAATAAAATTGAATGCATAATTAAATTAAATAAAATTAACACAATATAACAATAATTATAAAACTGGAGTCGATCACAATATATTTTTGGCCAACATTGCGTTTCGCGCATTTATTGTGTCATTTCCCTTTTCTTTCAATTTTTACAAGCAAACTTTATCTATAAATAGATTCGGGATAAAATCAATAGTACAGAAATTGAATGAATTTGAAAATTATGGGCATGTATTTCCAGTTGAAGGAACATACTAGACCATTTTTGAACGCCTTAGCAAGTTCCGAATGTCTTTAACTAAATCATAAGTGCGAAATATATATAGAAAGCTCTTTGATAACTTGTACGATAAGTTTACGATAACGACGATGTATAATCTAGTGCAAAACCCTAGATCTTGAACTACTAGGAATAGGATAAGTGCAAATTTTGCACTAAATGAGCGATTAGTTAGTAAGAAAAGATATTTAGTTTAGCTAGTATGCTGAACGATTAGGTTAAGGAAAACCTACATAGAATGTGAACTTTTATTCTAAATCCAACAAAATCCTACTAGTAGTGCTCATTTTTTCTTAAAGCATCTCTGATAGTTAAGGAGCTAATATCTGTAAAGCCTTAAAAATCGTAATTGGCACAACACACACTACATCTGAGGTTTGGCTCCACAGTTTGGTAGAATAGGTTATATATATAAACAGTAAACACCCTAGGTATTGTAGAGCATTTCATTATATTTCATTTCGTGTCAATATTATATAAATCGCTTCCATTCTAACCGGAGTTATGCACATTTTAAGCCAACGACTCCCAGACCTGATCGAAGCCACGTAATCACAACACAGAAAGGCGCCAATAAATTTAATGAGTCCACAATTTCACGTCAAATACAATCTAGGATGTTTATATATAATCCATTCTACCAAACTGTTGTGTCAAATCTTAAATTAAGCAAAACATTGTTCAGATATTAGCTCCTTAACTATATACAAATTTTTCATGGAAATTGGTTACATAGTATAACCTCCATTTCATAGAAAAAATAATATAGTTTTAATCGATTTTACCCTCCTTTACGATACTCCACGGATACAAAAAATAACCCAAAAATCATACAAATCCGGGAGGGTGAGTTAAAATTTTGTTAAAAAGTGTGTTGATTTCACATGCAAAATGAAATCCTTCTTACGAGAAATAGAATATCCTCCTTATTAAAATAAAATCATGGAATCTTAAGAATTATAGAATAATTCAAAGTCTCTTATACCCACTCTTTCTGATGTGAGTAAACATTTGGCTGGTTCAGTAAATTATTTATTTCTCATTTTTGTTTAGTTATTAACATCAGTTTTTGCCTATGTTAAAGCAGATTATCCAAAGACGCAGGACTCTAGGCAAGGGGCCCCTCTGCTCCACCCGCGTCTTTGAATACGTAACTGACTAGTGTTATGGGACCAAAAAGTAGCCAATCACTTACCAGAATTACAACTTCATCGAAGTAGTATGAAAAATGAGTGTATGAAAACCCCTTTGCACTATATCCAATTCAAATGAAGATGGGAAGGAAGGTTAACGCACACACTACAGCGTTTGAATTGCTGAAAAAAATAAAAGATCAGAAAGGAAATAAATAAGAATAAAAGGAAATAATTATGAAAATCAGTAGTTGAGTTATTGTTTACACCTTTGGTATAAAGTAATATCGGATTTGGGAGAGCAGCATGTCAACAACATAGCAAGCAAATCACGAAATTCGAAAATTACGAAACCTAAAATACAGACTCTGTTCCACATTAGGTTAAGAATGGACTGCGTACTCGAACTCCTTAATATCATAACTTGTTTCTGTCTTTTGCTTAAGATTACTTATGTTAGCTGAGTTTACTTGCTGTTAATTTGTATTAAAGTACGTTAAATAACGTTGGGTTAGCTTGCTTACCCTAACTGGATTTGTTCCCGCTGGCATTTCTTAACCCACGCAATAAATGTTTCATTTGTTACACAATAGCTCTTTAATGCATTATGCGGTACAGATAGTCGTTTATGTCGCACAAAAATAAATAATGTGCATGAGAAATTAATTCTCTAGTTCAATAATGTAGGAAGTTCTTTTGGATAAAGAGAAGTGTAGGGCTTGTAATCACAACGCGAAATTTGCATAAAACAAGCTAACTCTGTAACTGAATTGACATCCATCGTATACATTCAGGAACAATGAGCAGTGTTGTTTGCGGCTCGGAAGTTTATGTACGCGTATACATGCTTAAATTTAAAATGTTTCCTTTAGTTCAGGGTTGTTCATTTACTATGATGTTAAATTTAGAAGAGTTTTTTCTCGTATTCAGTTTATTACGGTAGTAGTGGAGAAAAGCTAGCGAAGTAGAATTTCCGAAAAAATTATAAGGCGAAAAAAAAAACGCTCTTCTTTTAATTTTCTTGGTGCTCAGGGGAGAACCTTTTTTTTTTGCCATTTTTGGGCAGCTATAGATTGTTCCTTGAACAACCAAACAATAAAATAATTAATTTACTATTTGATGTATTTCGTTGTACCTTCTAGTAGATATCAACGGATAGATATCTTCTATTAGTTGTAACTCTGTCTTCTTATTGCTCTGCTCTGTTTCAAATCAATTTCACACAGTTTACGTGATTTGGAGAGAACAATGAACTACCCTGATTCCACAGCGTTTGAAGACATGTACATACATTTGAAGATTTACACAGCACTGTTAAACATTACGGAAGTAAAAACCGTACTTGGTTTGCTACTGTATCCAATATAAACTCTATTATCGCCGTTTGTTTCCCCTATTGGTCAACCACTGGCATCCAGTCCATTACTGGTACGGTCACCCTAGTCACCAGAACGGAATAAAATTAATTTGATTCTCAGATGTTATACAGACTATTAAATAGTTCTTAGTTTTGAAGTGGGGTACAAAATACCGCAGCTCCATGTTAGTGCGACAACATTTGTGTGCTCCAGGCTACGAGTTAATAGTATTGACCAAACGTTTTTGCTTACTAAGAAACTATCCTATGCACAAAGAAAAAGGTATATTCTTTAAAAAAAATTAATACTTCTCAAAAGACCAGATTTTCAAAGTAAGGTTATTCCATATTACATAGCGTATAAAATTGCTTTGGTATCTCCTCCCATTTGGAGATAACTTTTGGGACCTCAGCTATTGAGCCTTCCGTAAGCTCTCTACTATGTATCCCCTTCTAATTCACATAAACACTTCAATAAATACCAAGCGACAACCAGCAATCTAACAAGTGTTACGAAACACCGATTAATATTTCGTTATTGTGTGTAAAAGTAGCACTATCTGAGTCTTCTATCTATCGCATCAGTTTTGTTCATCTCCTAAACTTGTGTAGGCTACATACATTTTCGTTCCAAGGTTTTGACTTTGAATCTGAATTCCACTACTGAAATAAATACCTTGTTACTCACCTCAATAACAGATTCCTCCATTTCATATTCCTTCATCATTCTTGCTTTTCCAGCGTACTAATACGACTCAAAAAATGTTTATATTATATACATCGTGTTACTAACCATCTCTCTCAGATCTTTCAGAGTTACGTTGTTTGAAGCGCGGTGCCTATATGGAATTGTTTTGAGACGCAAGTTTCTCATACTAGTTCATCAATCTTGCAATTACAGTACGTGATTGGCTAGTTTCTGGTCCAATAAGTCCGCTACGTATTCAAAAGTCGCGCCCCGCCCTAAGGACAGTAATGTACGACAGTAGTTGTTAGAGTTTGGGAAATCTGCAATTGTTAGTTGTTGCTGTATAAATTGATCATTTTTCAGCCGCATGACGCGGAAACATACGTGAAAAATTATAATTTAAGAAGATAATTTTCCTTCATTAAAGGAGTGATGAAAATGAGTAATATCCTTTATGTAACTCTAAAATTTGCATTTCACATGGTGGTTGGTCAGACGTTGTTACCACGTGACATTTCAAGTGCGACATATAATATGAAATATATGTTTTCTTAATTTTTAACATGTCCCTTTTATTTCCAAATATTTCGACTTTTTAAAGTAAAAATTTTGAAATGTTTCGTTTCTTATAGAAAACATTATGGGAACCCTAGTCTAAGAGTACGATAAAAATAAAGTGACCAAGCGCCCCTGGTTACCCGGGACTGTCCCGGTTTAAACCCTCGGAGACCCGCATCCTGGGTAGATTTTACCCGGGACGCCTAATATCCCGGTGTTGTTCAAACTTTTTGAAACAGAGTGTAATCATGATTGAAAAAATACATATAGTGTAAGATAAAAGTAAGATTTTGGTGTGTAATCCAAATTCTGGGAGATGGATTAAACAGAGTGGCAAATGATTTACTGTTTACACGTATTAATAAGATTATAGATGCAGAACTGTGATACCATTATTGGGTGGCATATATGCCCCGTGTTCTTTATAAAGTGGTTGGTCTTTTGGAATTGATACTTAATTACGGTCAGAAAAGGCTGCCCAGTTGTGGAAAAATTAAATGTGAATATATATTGCTTTCTTTGTTTGGGACATGCACTATTGTTCTTAATGTAATTAACGTTTTATTTTGGAACAATATTTAGGGTTTATTAATTTATATATGCACAGGAATCAATTAAGCCGGTACGTTAGCAGAAATTTATCACACTATTGTTAGTTAGAAGGGACGCACACAAGTATAATTATTTACAGTGGTCTAAAATTTTGTTAGATAGATTAAAAAGATCTAATTTACCATACATCTAGTCAAGGCTATTTGCAGTAACACTGAAATATCTTTAACCATTTGATTTTTGTTAACACGATAAGGAAAGTAAAAAAAATAACATACGTGATACTTTTTATATGAATAAAAGGACGCCCTATATATTTTCCATTATTATACAAAAAAAATCTAGTAGAAAAAGTACGACTTTCGGTATCAAAGATAATGTGTAGAACTTTTGTTATGTAGCAAGAATGTAACTAACGAAATAGAAGTTGTAAGTAAGAAACGAATACGTTTTGAAAGAATAATTTAAGAGATAATACTAGATATTTAAAAGCTTTATCTAGGAGAGAAAATAACATTTTTTGCTTATTTCAAATTTTGGTTTAATAAGCTCCATTATATAAAAACAAGTTAATTCTTTATTTTTGGCTTCGTTTCTTAATTTTGTTTTTTATTTTACCAAAAGGAGGAGCATAAGAGAAGGGACTTCGCGCACTCCTCTCTTACAGAAAAGTTCACTTTATTTTAGATTTCTCGACCTAAAAACTGCAAAAATACGCAAAGTAGGTTCCATCGTTAAGGATGTCAGGAGTTACGGAGCTTGAACCCTTTGCAAACGCTATTTGTGTGATTCT
The DNA here is from genome assembly GCA_022664845.1 of Lepisma saccharinum. Lineage (NCBI taxonomy): Eukaryota > Metazoa > Arthropoda > Insecta > Zygentoma > Lepismatidae > Lepisma > Lepisma saccharinum. The sequence goes on from JAGDQP010002438.1 coordinate 37,058, forward strand.
TTCCCAACGTAATGTTCTTTATAGCATTTGTTGTAATTGGGCAATTTTAGTAACTACTGACTTGTTGTCACGTTTTAGAATTCACAAACATTCATTAACCAGGCGAGAGTCGAATCCACGTCCTCGTGAATCGCGTCCTATCAAGACTGATTTTGTGCTGACTTTTAGTGAGTCAATGTATGTCTGGTTATAATTGTCAAAAAACAATGAAGGAGGGCTCATTTTGTTTCTAATAGTCGAAGAAAAAGAAGTATAAAGTTGTATTGTAACCCAATAAATAGAGCAGGGGCCGGGGCGGCAAAGTGCAATTTCGCGATTTTAAAATGAACAGAGATTGTTATTTTCCCTTCACTAACACCACAAGACATCGCTTGGACGTTCATAGCTTGTGCTAGTATACCTATTTTATGTCCGTGGGAATACTGGACATGAGATGGACGACCAATTGACGTAGAAAAGGGGATTCCGAAGAAGTAATACAGATGTTCACGTTGTGTTCGGGTATTGGATGTTCTGAAGATGGTCACCGTTTGAATGTTTATGTCGACGAGAACTGTGAGTTAGCAGGGTGACCGAAGCATGGATTCAAGGGGTGTGCATACTGAGATTTTATTTGTCCGTGTGCATGTGCATCCTCATAATCTTTTAGTACGATTCACAGAAATTACTTGTTTTGAACTCGCCGGTGAGTGAACATTTCAACGTTGGACGGTCCTCTAGACATGACTTGCGCTACAAGTAGCAAAAAGACAGAAATCAGTTTGCATCGTCAACAACATAAGGAATTGCAGAGATTAAAATGTTGAAATGTTCACTCATCGGCGAATTCAAACAATTTTCGCGAGTTATTTTCGTGAATCTTAAAAAAAATGACGATGAACATGCACGCGAAGTATAGAATGTTGGAAATAAAGTTGCTGCTGGCAGTATTCCCCACTCATGAATCCCTGCAGCTCACACTCCTTAGCGACGCCAAAAATTACTCAATGTCCGTTTTCGGGATATATAATTTCTGGACATGCTACGAATGTCTATTGGGCGTCCACGCAGACCTTATTCAAGACTTCCATTTTTTGCAGATTAATTGCACGTCCATCGCGTGTCCATTATATTAACGGGAACAAATGGAAGTTCTGTGGCGTTATTAAGGATGAAAACCCACCAATCATTGGTTCTTTTCAATTCATGAGATTGGGGTTTGCGCTTTCACCTTCTCTATTTATTCGGTTACACCACAATTTATACTTCTTTTCCTTCGACTATTAAAAACAAGACGAGTCTTCCTTCATTGTTTTGTGACAATTATAACCAGAGATATATTCATTTACAAAACCTCAGCGCAAAGCCGATCACGACAGGCATGTGAAGTAAGGTTCAGGGACGCTGCTCACGACGGTGCGGATACGAATCCCGCCTGGTTCATGGATATTTGTGGGTTGTAGAACGTGATGAGAAGTCAGTAGTTACTAAATATTGTCCAAATACAAGAATTATTATTTTAAAAATGCGTTAGCAAAGCATCACATAAATGGCGTCAGTAGGAGGCCACACTTGGGCCTGTTTTGAATTTAATCAGGATTTAGTCCATTTCATAAAAGACTACTAGGCATATTATAAAATCCTGAGCCGCGTGCTCGAGCGTGCTAACATATAGAACATGATATAGGAGGTCATTGTAGACTATACTCTGGCGCTCTATTACCTCCCAGCCCCCGTGATATATTTGCTAAAGAACATGGACCATTTTTATAGAACCCTGAAGAACATAGCACGCCTACCCTACATAACATATAATAGGAGGCCATAGTAGACTACACCCAAGCGCTCTATTACCCGCCAGAGCCCGTGGTGTATTTGCTAAAGAACATGAACCATTTTATAAGACTACGAACCATTTTTATAGAATCCTGAAGAACATAGCACACCTAACCTATAGAACATGTAATAGGAGATTATAGTAGACTTTTACCCCCAGCCTCCGTGGTATATCTGCTAAAGAACAAGTCGTTGTATTGCATTTTGATCTATTTCCTGAAGGCTGCTATTTCCTCAAGCTAACCTATAGAACATGTAATAGGAGATTATAGTAGACTATTACCCCTCAGAACCCGTTGTATTTCTGCTAAAGAACATAGCACACATAACGTATAGAACGTGATATAGGATGTTATAGTAGACTATTTTCCCCAGCACCCGTGGTATATCTGCTAAAGACTACGAGCTCGATTTAAGATAACATAGCACACAAGGCTACAATGGCAGAGTATAAGAGCCTTATTATATAACACTCTTATGAAAAATAATAAAAAAATACTGTTTTTAATATACATTTCATTATACTTTTTCCAAAAAAAATATTTAACATAGCAAAAATTACTACACAGGGCTTCCGCCATCAAGTCATATCATTTTCTTGAGAATACTACTAACTTATCCCATCTGGCTATTCATCTCATGCCCAACACACAATTTATGGAGAACTTCATCCCACGACATGGACCAACACACACACACACACACATAAGGTTTATGGAGAACTTAATCTCACGCCAGGGACAAACACACACACACATAAGGTTTACGAAGATTTTAATCTCATGCCAGGGACCATTCTCATAAACGAATAAAGCATAATCTCGCTAACATTAATGTTGCTGGTTGAGAATTTATTTAAGAAGTCCTGAAGTGAATAGTCAGATGCACGACATGCTAAATAGAGAAAAAAACAATATAACGATATGTTTTTAGAAGTAATCTATGTTTGCGTCAGACTGCGATTTAGACGTTCTACGAGGCTTGCCTTAATATCGGGGTTTTCGGATGTTATATAATGAATGTTATGTTTTTTGAGGAATATTTGAAATGTTTTAATTAGAAATTCTGTACTTTTATCTCTTTGTAGCCGTATTGATCTACGTCGGAAGGTAGATGTAAATATTTTCTCAAATGCCTCTTTAATATATTCACCTGTTTTACTGCGAACCGGCACTGCCCATGCAAAGCGACTATATAGATCAATCACTGTTAAAATATACCTGTAACCGTCATTATATTTTGGAAACTTTCTAAATCAACCAGGTCCTCCTTGCACTGATCTTCAATATTAAACACAAGATATGAATTGCGTTGAAAACGTTTTCGCACTGGTTTATGCAGTGTATATGCCGGCTGTTCTTTTAACTGGGCCATTAGAAATATCCCCCAAACTTCATATCTCTTTCTTTTCTTTGTGCATTTTTATAAATGTAAACGAGCAAAAGGTCCTATCGAATCAGTACCTAGATGCCGTGTAGGAGACGAGGTGGGGAGACGAACTGGGGGATGGCCCGCCCCAATCTTGTTGAGTACCGATTCGTTGTGCCCCTCAGGCACTCGAAACAACGTTGTGCCAAGAAGGTTAAGAGCTGGTGGTGGCAAGGAGGGTCCCTAAATGTAAATGTTCTTTTAACAACTCTTCCACTCGTTGTAAAGGTATTGATTTCTTTACTGCTCTCCATAACGCCTGAGCCTTTGAAAACGAAGCAGGATGTGCTGGGTTGCAGTAAATATTAGCTAACTTCCTCAAATAGAGAAAACAATAGTGTCCACAGAATTGGAAAAAAACCACCTTGAATGCGTCTATTATACCGCATATAAAATAAACAGTTTCGTTTTAAAAGCCTTATATGATATTGTATATAGGGCGGTAGACCATAGCTATCAAAATATTCCCCCACACGTATATTAGATATAGAAATGGAAACCCAATGTTGTAACGGCCTTAATTTCTTTTCCTTTCATAGGCTAATGTAATAGGCGGTAGAGCAAATAACAGGACTTCACATTAAGAACCTTATAAGATGCAGTTTGTGGATATAGCCGCAACATATACTGTAGAGTAACGTTAATCCAGATTCTATCCTTAGATGAACCTACTCTTAAAATAAAGAATCTACTTTATTATAGATTCTACTAACATAGCGAACTTATCACACTTCGGATATCGTTTAGGATAACTTATATTTTTCCTTTTGTAGAACGTTTACACATTGCATAAAGTGCACAAGTACATCCTTTGATTACACTTCAAAGCATATTATTCAGTTACGTAAACTAACTGCTCAAAAGTACACAAAGGAGTAATTTCTTCTTATATAAAATTTTGAGAGCCTTGTCTTTCGACATTTCATTTTGATCTCTCATTTCATTTTTTTTTGCGCGAACCAAATGTTTATGGCCCAAAAGCGCTTAATGTTCCTGTAACTATAAAACATATTTATTATGCTTAGAATATGCAAAGTTTCTTATATACTTGCGTAAGTGTACGCACTTACTAGCAAGTATATCTCACAATATTCACCGGGCTTATTACTAGGATCTGTATTCATAATAATGGCTGCAGTAAATGTATGAATAAACGGAGGTAGTTGACCTGCGGCATATACACGAATAAAATTATTTTTAGGCAAATTCTGTTGTAATGCCTCATAAAGTTCAAGGGTATTTAACATTTTTAGTTAATATATGTTTCTGTGGAAATCAATTTCTAGTTCTGAGGAGAACTCACCATAAATAATTGCTGTTAAAGGAGATGGCAGTTCTTGCTTAAAATGAACCTCTAATCGTACACTTCCTTGGTTTTGGCGGCTAGTATGAAATGATGCACTAGCACTAGAATCGGAGGTTAAATCAGAGACCAGTAGAGTATAACCATTAGGATATTGGCAAGTGAAATATCAAAAATTGATTAGAACAATAAATACCAGAGCCTGTAAATATCGTAGAATATGCTTGTATATATTGCTTATTATCAAAATCTGGCTGTAGTGGTCTATAAGGGACAGGAGTTCCGTCAACATACAATCCATGACATACTGAAATGCTTAAAATTTAAAGGATTTGTCTGATAAGTACCTTTGAAAGCTGTATTAGTATCAAACCCAATAATAATAGGTTTAGGCACTATTCCAGACAACAGATCTGAAAGAGTGGTGTCCATAATGCCCTGCGGTAGTCTCTGTCTTCACCTGCACTTTTGCAATCGGGTATTTTTTTTGCTCTAAATTTAGGATTATGTAACACTTTGTTTTGTGCTATTTTCACCGTGGGTGACACATCAACCTATTTCACAAACAGTGTTGCATCTGTAACTACACCTTTAGCCTCAGCTCCAGTCTCGCCCATTAGACAAAATACGGGTTTGGCTGGAATTAGCTTAATACGCAACTGTACACCACTTAATAGAAATTTCTTCTGATTGAAAAATCACCATGAATATCCCAGTAATTCAAAGGGCTGACTTAACGCTGTATGAAATGAAGTGAGCGTTGTTTAAAACCCTGATTATTACTATCGGCCACACTGTCCATATGATCGGCGGTATCTTTAAACCACATTGCGCTCTGAAGATGAGTTGTTTATCCATTGGCATTTTAATTAAGTAGTTTTTCAATATATGATCGAAATGTATATGTATGCGAGGAATAGGAAATTAGTTAGTTGATTATTCAAATATATCTGAACTTCGCTGAACATTGCACTGAGAAAATCATTTACAGGATCATTTTCTTATCGGCAGACGTTAAATCAGACCTATCAAGTTTAGCAATTTTACTTCTAATATGTAGCATTGTATGGGGTAAAACAATATAATCATTACTGTGGCCGGGGACTAGAATCTCTATGGGTGCATTATCAGATATTGACGCTACAGACCTATACAGTACAGTTTAATTACCTATAATACTAGTTTGAGCGAGGAGACCCGCAAATAGATCTAATTCTGATTTCGTACACTCACACTGCATTTTGCTTTTACTGGTATTAATATACTCATTAAATTATTTTTATAATACCGTATTACGAAAATGTAGTTTTACACATACACTGCTATATTGGAAACGAAGCGGATTACCTGTGCTATCTCTTAAATCTATAATAATTTGATCAAACTTTTTAAGTTGTACGGGGACTTAATGAGGATTTTCAAAAATATGCACATTACTAGCACCGTACTCTTTAATATTCGTGTTTATAATACGCAGTAGAGGTGCTACAGTATCACCTATGAGTTGAGGTTCTACAATATCACTATAAATATACATGTGTACGGGTAGCGATTTCTGAAGATCGGGTGGATAGCGTGCATGATGTACAAGTGCAATATTGTCTTGCTGTATTTGATCAAAATCTAGTATTTTGGCGAATTCGATTGATAGATGTACTTCTTTTACACACTCGTCATCTTTTCTTACTCTACTAACTTGAATGCGTTTTACCGAAGCTTTAACTTTTAATTCTAAATTCAATTTATCGCTTTTATAGTTAATTTGAGATAGAATATCGTCAACGTGATAATAATGTCCGGGCATTATTTTAGTTACTTTCCAGCTTTCTTTATCCTACCCCCTGTAAAAGATATTATTAGTATATTTGGAAACATTTTGAAATGACTCTGTATAATGTACTTCAACAACAACTGTTTCCCACACACCTTTCTCCAGCACGAGAGGCTGGTATAGTTTGGCAGTATAAGAGTATTTTGTGGGAGATATTCCATAGAACTATCACTAGGTAGTGTGAGGTAAAAACTAATACGGTGCTCCATAATCAATCGAAAATATATCTCCTCTTCGGCCTCATTTTCTTTACACCACCTGTTTGCTTATTTTTACGTTACCTTCTCCCGCCAACACTTGATTTATTTGTTTTTGCGCTTTATTCTTTAAATTACTATTTGCTTCCTGCCAGTGCACTTTTAATGCTTCCTCAACAGATCTATTACTATCTAGTACGTCTTCGGCTACATTAATACCACCACGTAACAGTTCTTTACCAACAGTTTTCGCACCTTGTTTTAATAATAGTAATAGGTACGAAATAATCCATCTAGAAAACTACCAAACTACCATACCTTACTGGTATGGTGCACCTCTATATACATTATAACCACTACCTGCTTGATGTGAATAGTATTGCAAATAAGGATCATTCATCATTTTTCTGCTATATACACAAATATAACCATAGTTTATAATAACCTTTTATTATTACCATCCTTTTTCAGGCACAGAAGAAGGTCTTATTTCCATTTTATATATCCACACACATCTACGTTACCTCTTAACAGCGGGCAGTATGGACTCCAATTTATGCTCTTTCAAGGCAATATTATAAGATTGCCTATTCCCTAATTCTAAATTACAAAATTTACATCTTATAATATCCGGTAATCTAACAAAATAAAAACCACACACTGCAAGTTGACGTGGTGGAACTTCCCATTGAGCATGTCTTTTAAATGTTGCTAACCGTTCGTTAAATAGGGTACAGGAATCCGTGAATTAAATGAAGCACGATAGCCCCGAACAAGTATTCGTTTGCCTTTAGCTTCCACAATGTCGTCTGTTTCATAAACTTTTGGCAGTGGCACCCCTTGTATTTTCTCTTCATAAAATGTGCCATTAATTACGTCACCATTTGAATCTACTAATACATGAACCACTTTATTTTCCTTGTACTTTATGTGTTTTATTTTAAACATTTCCAACGTTCAATTTTCTTTGTAGACTTTTGCGAAATGTCGTTTTTCCGTAGTAATTCGTACAGTATCACCTTCTTTATATTTTTTACCTTAACACTAGCACTAGCTGGTTTCACCAATCTATTCCACACTTGTTGAAACGTGTTTTGGTTCACAAGAGCGGGTGGTAATTTATGTGCCGGGTGCAGTCTACAATTATTGTCGTGAACTAGTTTCGCCAATACATGAAAATAACGATATGTTTTTTAGAAGTAATCTATCTTTGCTTCAGACTGCGATTTAGACATTCTACGAGGCTTGCCTTAATATCGGGGTTTTCGGCCGTTAAATAATGAATAATATGTATTTTTGAGGAATATTTGAAATGTTTTAATTAGAAACTCTGTACTTTATCTGTTTGTAGCCGTATTGATCTACGTCGGGAGGTAAATGCAAATATTTTCTCAAATGCCTCTTTAATATATTCACCTGTTTTACTGCGAACCGGCACTGCCCATGCAAAGCGACTATATAGATCAATCACTGTTAAAATATACCTGTAACCGTCATTATATTTTGGAAACTTTCTAAATCAACCAGGTCCTCCTTGCACTGATCTTCAATATTAAACACAAGATGTTGTTAGGTCCCCCAGCACAATACTCTCTGATATATTAGTCGGCCCCGTATGTGCTTAATTCGTTTTTCCAGTCACTCAGATAAACCCCGATATCTAAGTCTAAGGAGTCGACCGCGTGAATATATATTATACTATCAGTGTCATATTCTAATACACGATCACCGAGCAGGTCTAGGTAGCGGTATAGCTCAAGCCTTACATGTGTAGTTGTATATGCCACTATTACCACATTTGTGTTTTTCAGGGGGGGGGGGGCAACACTGTCGCCGACCGCCCAATTCAGCATCCGTATTTCATCGCCTACTGCAATGCACTATATCACCACGATGTTCAGTTCGGTTAACTTATCAAAATATACCTCGGACTCTGTAATAATAGATGTCTGCTCGAGGTTTTCACGCTGCGCGAACTTACCCCACAACGAGATTAGCGCGATTTTGGCTATGCTTTCCTGGCCTTATTTTTGGTAATTTTGTCGTATTCTAATTGAATACCCTCATTTTCGTAATATTATTTTACGAAGGCCAATTTCTGCTTGGTGGTGTCACACCCTGTAGGCCACCCGTTACACTCGGTCTTCACCTTCATGAACAGGTTTATGTATTCGGTGAAAAGACCGCCTTCTTTCTTATTCGAGGTCGTACATTATGACCTCGTACTTCCACACTTTGTGCTTCTCGACCACCCTATAGCTTTCTCTACAGCTTTCTTACTTCATATACTACCCACACACCGGTCAGGGCTCGCTCCTCATCGCTGTGTGTGCACTCCACATCACTGCTGTCATGAGTGTCGGCGCATGTTCAGTACAATGGAAATAATAATTTGCCGCGCTGCGGTATGGTACTACCGCATGGTAGAGATTATCAGGCGGTAGCACAGTGCATTTTATCATTCTCTCGAATGCTGACATGTTAGGACACTCGCTATCACCAATGTCGATTTTCGGGTGGTCGACGGCGTATTTCTTGACCTTGCAGCAATATGGGGTAGAGTGAAATTATATCAGCATACTTATCCCTCTCCCCCGACTTTACCTTATAGTAGAGTTTTATGGAAACTACTCGGCCACCGTACAGGGCATTCCGCGGTCTAATATGGCATTTCCTAGTTACTGGGTGGGCTCGCACAAAGTCATTCACATCAGGGTGTTCTCTGAGAAGGTGTCGCCACTCGCACTCCCACATTTTGTGCACCACATACTCTAGCTCTTTCAATCGCGCTATTTTAGCACATGTGCTCTTATAACGCGTATTGAAAGTAGGCCTACTATAAGGATCGTTATAAACCGAATTGTCACGCGCTCTGGGGTTACACCTAGGGCACCCGTGAAATACGCAACCCTGGCACTTCCAAATATGTTCTTCGCCCTGGTGTTGGGCGTATCCGTCAACCTTAAACCCACCCTTAACCACAACCTCACTGCCATGAGCGGCATGCTTAATATTAATGTTTAATTTCTGGGCTTTGTGTACCAACCATTGAATTGCACCTACAGATTGGGTATCTCGCCACCTATACCCATTGTGCGGAATGATACCAATTGCGTTTGGTTGGAGGAACTTTTTGGAAATACCAGATTACAGGCGCTGGCAATACTTATTGTGTCAAGGAATGGGTTTATTCCCGATAGAGCGTGAAACTCATTCATGAATTTATCACACGCCCCACGCAGTATATTCACATCCTCGACACAATACTGTATCAGCTGGTCTTTAAATACGAACCCGGTAGCCTAAGCCTTTCTTTCTCCGCCACATACCATCTCTCAAACTCAGTCCGCTGTTTTTCCTTCATATGAGCCACGTCGTAATAAGCTGTTCCAGGAAATTCCCCACAATACTCTTGATTGCCTTGCGTGTTAAAAATATAGGCAAAGTGCCCCTTAGCCGTCGGTAAATCAAATGCCTCGCTTAGTTTACTTAACGCCATGGCGAGAAAGTTTAGGCTGTCAACAAACTTTAAGTATAGATACTCCATACACATAATTTTACAACCCTGCATAATTACGCGTGGCGTCCACTTTATCTTCAGCATCATGCTCCGCAGGATAAAGTGGGCATCATAACATTTGGCATTATGAGCAATGCAGATCATTTTATTAATCCCCATTCTTCTCTCGGTCAGATAACTCAAAAATTCCTCAATGCAAGGAGAGCCGTAAAATATGTGTTGTTTTGTACCGCAAGTATTACAGGGCTCGTTACCATTACCACTACATTTATAATACTGTTGTTGGCACACCAGCAAATTTGGTTCATGTTCTGACACACCACCCGCTACTTCTTTCTCCTACCGGCACTCGATATCGTAGAATATTAACAACCATTTGCGGGGAATACATCCATAGCTAAATGCCCTGGCATAAATACCCTGGTGGCATCATACAGTGCAGAAGGTTTCAACGCAAACGTGTGGAGTGTGCCTTTTGAAATTCCTTAGGCTTTGAGATACATCTTACACACCCGCAGAGTGGTGCATAAAGAACTGCGTTGGTTGTTTGCAAAGCACTCCGCTCCGTAAAATCGCCTATTACTCTCATTACAATATATCGTGCTGTCGGTGGTGGGTTTGGTGCATCATGGATTATTTCTACATTTACAACACAACGATTTACAGTGCCCCGCATGGCGATCTTTATGCCAGAATTTCTTGTGACATTCCACACAGTAGTACTTGTACGAGAATGCCGCTGTCAAACTTGTAATTACATCGTAGTGATTATTAGCGTATTACAGATTAATTTGTTTACCACCAGCGGGGCCTTCAAATAGTACCTTCTCGACAGATAGGCCATTATACACTGGTAATTTATAACCGACGATGTGCTGCTGAAATCTCCTCATTTCAGGTATACCCCCACCACTGTTAGATAAATCTACATTGGCCTTCTGACATAACACATACACTTCTCCTCTCATAAACCTTGGCCACTGGCTGCGATATTTGTGCTGTTCCTTTTTATTACCAATGTTGTCGACTAAACCTACAGCGACAACCAGGGCATGAGCTAGACAGCGACTATCAGTGTTTTTAATACGAACTATTCCGCGATTGCACCCTATATATTCTGGCGTGGAGAAATTTTGTTTTACCCACCGCTCGCCCGTAGGTAGTTCGACGTAGTGGAAATAAACCACAAAACTATCCTGATATAAGAACGAGGTGTTAGATCGGATTACTTTCTCAAGTGCACGCCAAACACTATCCTCACTCATGTTCCATGTCAACCTAAACGATAGATAGAACGGTTTATCTGGGTGATTCTGATAAATAAAAGTAACGCCAACCTGGTGAACCGGAAGTATGCCGGCCATTAACCGATCTACTAACTCTCTCATTGCCTTCTCAACCCATGTTATGGGGTTCTCACCCTCGGGTGGCGATTTTATTTCGATGGTTATTAGCGTTCAGTTACCCTTAAAACTTTTATAACACTGTGGAGATTCGCTAATGATATTAAATGTTTCTATTTTAATAACACCAGAATGTTTCGGCTGATTCTTTTTTTGCTTTGGCAATATATAGCTATAAAGGTTTCGCTGGGATTCTTTTTGATATGTCTTACCGTTTACGAGATATACAGGGTTAAATATTTTAACTTTGGCCTCCAGGTGACCCATTTTTTGCATATAGTACTCAATGCTCACATACCAAGTGTAAAAACAGAATCTCAATATGTCTAACCGTTTAGGAGGTATACAGAGTTAAATATTTGACCTTTGACCTCGCAAGGGAGCAAAAAGACAATACTATTGCTGGACCTTCTACGCAATGTATACCAACAAAGAAGAAGAAGAAGAATAGTGTAACTGGAAAAGGGCTCGTTATTTTATGGTGTTTCCGCGAAAGAATATTTAATAGTTTAATAGAAGCGACAACAAATTACCAAACTCCATTAAAGAAGACCGGCCAGGTGTCGAGGGGACGAATTGTGACGGGACGATGTACATAGTTACTAGACTGGCCTATATGAAAATAAAGTTTAGCCAGTAAAGAAAATTGACAATTATGATGTATTAATTGACATGTTACAGAAGGATGGCCGACACCAAATATCGAACCTGGGTCCTTTTTATTACAAGCCGAGCATTCAACACGGAGTTCTATACTATTCACAAAGAATAAAGTTTTAATACTGCGTTTATTTTAAAAGGTTGGCAACATTATTCATTTCAAAATATTTACAATTTTGTTTCAGAAGAGGAGCGAAAGAAACTATATTGCTAATAGTACTTCTCTAAGTAACAAGAAAAAGGAGTAAAATTATATTCATTAAAACTACCAAATTGCCATAATTAAGGGTTAATTTATACATAACCACAACCTTATAACCATTTAACGTTTGGTTATATGGTTGTAGCAGCCAAATTAACATAAGTAAAATTAGAGCAAATGTTTTACGTGCGTAAATTTCATTAGGCTAGCTGGTATTATTTTCACTTGAAGAAAACATATATATAAATATATATATATATTCTAATAAGCATGCAAATGTATACTAATTTCACTTACCAATTTTCACTTTGCTTCAGTAAGCACTAACAACTCTGCCTTCCTTCCACACAAATACCATAAACTGAATTGAAAAAGATCACGCTAGAGCCGTGTATGTGACGCATTTTCTGTATTTTGTCCGCTTGCAATTATTACAGCTATTTTGATAAAAAGGCAATCGTACAGGAAATGCTAAATTTTAATACGTTTAGCCGTTAGGTATATAAACATGCTCAATGTTAAATAGTTCTTGATTTTTAGAAAAGAAATGTGTGTAGGCTTTTATGTATAATAATATGTAGGGAAATACTTTTTTCATAATTTTTTTATATAATAATGCTCTCATACCAAATGTGAAAATAAAATCTCTATATACAGGGGTTAAATATTTGACATGAAATCTCTGCTAGGTTCGTTCCTGCATATCATGTAATTTATAGGGCTATACCCTTCCATCGTAGCCTTGTGTGCTATCTTAACTTAAATCGAGCACGTAGTCTTTCGCAGATATACCACGGGTGCTGGGGGAAATAGCCTACTATAACCTCCACCACGGGTGCTGCGGGAAATAGTCTACTATAATCTCCTATTACATGTTCTATAGGTTAGCTCGAGCACAACCTTCAGGAAATAGATAAAAATGCAATACGACGACTCGTTCTTTACCAGATATACCACGGAATCTGGGGGTAATAGTCTCCTATAATCTGCTATTAGATGCTCCATAGGTTAGGTGTGCTATGTTCTTCAGGGTTCTATAAAAATGGTTCATGTTCTTTAGCAAATATATCACGGGGGCTGGGGGTAATAGAGCGGTAGAGTATAGTCTACAATGACCTCCTATACCATGTTCTACATGTTAGCTAGAGCAGGCGGCTCAGGGTTTTATAATATGCCTCGTAGTATTTTATGAAATGGACTAAATTCTGATTACATTCAAAACTGGCCAAAGTGGGGGCATCCTACTGGCGTCCGCAAAGGGTTCAAGGCCTGTAAATTCTGATGTCCTTGATGATGACACCTAATTTGCTATTTTTGCAATTTATAGGACGAGAACTTTCATGTAAATGCGGGGGTAACTGGCTCAAAGTACCTTGTTAGAGGGAACAAATATTATACAAGAATACAGTTTACATTATTTACTCTTCGAGACCCAACGACAAGTATTCTTGTCCTGCTGTTACAATGTGTTGAGCCCCGAAGACAAGTATTCTTGTCGCGCACCTTCCGAGGTCATTTCCGTGAGTTCAGCATGCAGAGAAGGAAAGAAAAGAACATCAGCATGAAGCTGGTGCCTTCTGTTTGCTTTTAAGGAAATTTATCAACTTCGTACTAAAAATTCAGGCACTGGCTAGTTTCAAATGAAATGCGGTGTGAAGTTTACCTTCTCCAAATAGATATGAGCACTCACAAAGAAGACATAGAAAATCTATTTTTGTTCTCGAGCTTGTGTAAGTCAGTGAAAGTGTGTGGTTGTTCGAATTTTATTTATGTGCTTTGATTAGATACTCAATTTCTCGCCTCAGTTAAGCTGTTTGCCATGGACACTGCCGGGACAAGTCGTGATTCTGATAAAAGTCCCGTATTGTCACCGAATTAAATTACGGAAATAATGAATGATAGCGATTCCGACTTTGAAACGGGCGATGATGCTAATTTAGATACCGATGGAATATTACAACTAGAATCTTCAGACAGTGACACAAAAACAATACTAGATGCTACTCCTCCTAGCACAAGTTCCCAACAATCGCGCCGTGTTTCTAAACGTTCTCGTGTCCAACATGAACTGAACTGGATAGAAGGAAATGTTACTATAATAAAATGTAGTTTGTGTGGATCTCAAGGTTTCAAATCAGATACCGGATACTCTCGTAATAATTCGGATTTTTTTTCTGATTTATTTGAATTTACACGAGGACATCAAACAACGTGTGTTCTTAATGCATTTCGAACATGCACAAAAGTTCCTTAAAGTTTGAAACACTGTGGGTTTAATGGTAATAACAGTAAGTGCATTATTACATCTTTGTTATATTATTCCATCCTTATACTTTTGAATCTGAAAGTTTCATTTCCAATAAAATAGTAGTTTCTGTGTAACAATTCTTTTAAAAATTCACTTAAAATGGCCGTTTAACTTTTAAATCCTCCCCCCGGGTCCCAAGGTGTCCTTTAATGTTGATGTTAGTACGTTTTTAAATACTTGTGTTTTCACAAATAATAGCGTCTCCCCCATACATATAATTAATTTAAAGTTTTTTTTCTCTCTCTCTCTCTCTGAACACGATGTGTGCAGAATTGGCTTGCTAAAAAGTTGGTCACCCTAAGTAAACACCTACAAAAAATCATCAGAATTGTTTATGTTAATTTACTACTACTTTCACCGAATTTGTTTTATTTTATTATGAGCCAGGGTAAGTATAATTAACACCAGCTCTCCAAAAACACTTGTTGGTTGATAGGAACTATCCACTTGCAAAAAACTGGCCAAAAGATCCTAGCAGTTAGTAACGATAGGACGCTAGTACGAAAGGCATAGCAAGATATACAATTAATATATGGTAGTGTTGTCTTTCTTGTAACGCATAGTCAACGAAAAAGTTTACATAATAAAACATGTAACTATTTGCGCGACGTAATAATAAAAAGAACTGCAATTCTATAACACAATTGAAAAATCTTAAGTACTTACGTCGCTTTTAATCTTTCGGAATAACACAAATTATGCTGCCATCTCTTGGTGAGCATGTAAGTAACTTCAATACATATCGGTATGTTAGAAAAGTTTCACAAGTCTAAAAAACACAAAGCGCTTAGATCCTTTTACATTGTAGTGTTTTATTCTATTAAGGTCTCTTCAGACCATTTTGGGGGAATTTCTTTTCTGTAAGAAATATTCCCATCTAAGGTTGATCGCACTGATAAGTGAAATTAAAGAGTATGAAGATATAATATGATTGTAAATTAGTAAGTTGGATATATGTACTTAAAAATTAGAAGTAAGTTATGATAGTAACTCAAAAGTGGAAGTAAAGGTAATTATTAGTTATTTCTTAATTCATGTCTTTATGATACCGGTACAGTCATCTGGTGAAATCATCATTGTGAGATGAATTTCTAAATTTGAGAGCTTAATGTCGTTTTCATGTAAAAATATGAAAAGTATTTTCCATAGATCCCTGTTATTTAGGTGCGCAAGCATTGATCCGTTAAAAGACCGGACAGTATATTTGTTAATCACTTCTTTGTACAATAGTTCCCTCGCCTTTTTATACTATGGACATTTCCAGATAAGATGATCAAGACTGCTTTCTGGTTTTACACATGAACAGCCTGGGTTATCCCGAAGTTGGGAGTAGTCGCCACGTTTAACCGTATTTTAGGATACCAGGTTGTTTCCGTTTTTGTCATTTACCATGTCTTCCAGCGGCTTTCATAAGGATATGTAGGTTGGATATAAGCATAATAATGAGTGCTTTGTTGTTCCAGAGTTGTTGGAGGCGTTGATGTATTGTTCTGAGTTTAGTTGTGTAACTTGTACATGGAAATACTATTTGTTTTTTTTTATGTGGAGAGAGTGTACCACGATTAGTAAGTCCGTCAAAATGTATGTTCCCTGGTACACCTTTATGGCTTGATTTTCATACTAATGAATAGTTATAGTGAAAGGTTGTTGCCTTTTGTAATATTTGTTTGACATTGAGTAGAGTCCATGAAGGATGAGAGTTCCACGGGTTTGCTTCTGTAGCTTTTAATGCACTGGTACTGTCACTTATAAAGCACGCTTTTTGATGTGTTGTTTGCTAGTATATAATAATAAGACCTGTCTTATTGCAAAGTTCCCCATCGAAAATTGTAGCGTCTGGAGTTATCGGAATTGTTGGTCAACGTTGCGGTATATGAAAAGACGTTCATGTATTGCCATTTTCTAGCTTTGAGGCATCTGTGTAGACATGAATTGCTGTCGAGAAGTATCACGTTAAGCAGTCTTGTAGTATATTGTTACTGATTGTCGGTATAGCATCTCTGATTTTTCGATTAAAGTAAGGAGGCCGTGAACTTCAGGTTGAAAAATTACTTGATGATAAGGAAGTAAATAGATAGGTAACATATGGATTTTCTTAAATTAAGTTGTGAGACTGCTGATAGTAATATGAAAGAGGTGAGGAATAGCTTCTAGGTATTGTCTGTTTGGTGCTCTTTGAGTTAATTATGTTTGATACTTAAAATTTGGTAGTAATAGGTGATTCGTCCAACAATGTACTTTGAGTATAAATTTTGTAGTATGGTATTCAGCTAAAATTCTGTATGTACCAACATTTTGCTCCGCAAACACTCCTGACTTTGGAGGATTTGGTGGTAGGCGGAACAAGCTGCACAATAATTTATATTGTAGAGTTTCCAGTTTATTCATTAGCTTATTTTGCTTTTGGACATATAAATTCCCGTATTGGAGTTTTATCATATAAAATGTAGAGTACAGGATTAATAGATTTTGGTAGTTGTACCCCAATGTTTTCCAGTTATGTAGCGAATAAATTGTAGAAATTCAGCTTGGAAGTTTTTAAAATGATTTAAGTGTGCTGTTCATTTTAGTTTTGAATCAAAATATATGCCTAGATATTTTAAGGATATGACTGCTAGAATACTGGCTCCACAGTAGCTCAGCTTTAGTTGTGGTAGATATCCTTTCCATCCAAAAGTTATACAGTGTGTTTCATCTGTATTTATTGCAAGTCTTGAATCATATCTCCAGTTTTCAAGAAATTTGAGAGCTGTATTTAGTTGTCTATTTGCAAATTTATAGTCATCAGAGACGTAAGAGATCATCTGCCAAAGTACTCTAGCATGTTGTACTAATTTGTGGTGAAGGTTGCGTAGTACTAGGCAAAATAGCAGGGGGGGGACAAATGATTTCTCTGAGACAGAGATATCGAGGAAGTTCGAAACATTGGCACGGCATCGTTGGTTGTCACTCTAATTTTCCTCTCTCTTGATAAGTTATGCAATAGTGAAAGTACTTTCGTTGGTAGATATAGTTCTTCAAGTTGAGTAAATAAATATGGTAGTGATAAGGCGTCGTAGGCGTTTGAAAAATTTATTAAAACGAATGATGTACTTTTTTGCTGTAGAATTGCGTTTCAGATATCAGCAGTGAGGATTGCCAGGCAGTCATGAACAGATCATCCTCTTCTAAAAGCTGTTTTTGTTGAATGTAAAAAAAAAAAAATAATGTTCGCTCCATCACTGCAACCGAATTAGTATAAGGCATTCGAAAACAGTACTATCTCGAATCCTGGTTTGCTTACTTTGTAATTATTTCCGCACATTCAAAATATGTAGTCTAGCACAGTTTCAGGAGAAAACAATTTGCTTATTTAAAATGTTATTATCAGTGAAAGAAACTTTATTTTATTTTGCTCAACAGAAAATTTCGAATTAAGCTGAACGAATATTGGTAAAATTGAGTCAAGTGAATCGTTAAACAGCTTACGATTTCACCATTTGAATTTGAATAAAGGGAAGAATAACTGACTCAGTCCATTGACTGTGGAAAATAAAGCAGACTGAATATCCTAAAATTAGAGTTCTCCCTCTTCCAACTTCTTGCTACGACAGGGCCCTTTGAAGCTACAAATTGAACTTCAGCAAACTACATTAAACAAAAACTATGTCATATGAGCGTTTAGATAGTTTATTATTGATGAGAAGTAAGAATAATATTACTGAGAAGATAAATTAATTGGATATGTATCGGGCAAATGCAAAACTTCTATCCATTTTGATATGTCACAGGTTAGCGGAGTCCTGACCTCACAGTCGGTGTGATCAGTACATGAATCGGTAGCCGGGTAACTGGGGGAACATTAGAGCAGGCAAAGTCAGAGAGTATAGATGAACAGACAGTGTATCGTGTAAGTGAAATATATACCGATCAGGGACATATCAGACACTGTTTATTTTTAAGCTTGATAAATACAGTAATGCAGCCGCGCCCTTCCGCAACATTTATCAAGTGTATGGTGAAGATGGAATTGACGATGGCACAAGTTGTCGGTGGTTTCGAAAATGTAGAAACGGAGACAGAAGCTCAAGGAAGTTCAACCACGGTCTGGATGTCCATCAGTGTTCTCCGAAGAGGATCTCGACCAAAACATACAAAATGGCCCGAATCCAACCGTAGAGAAATTTGCGGAAACCTTCCAGGTACACAGGGTGCGTCGCGTTGTATTTATACTTCCTTGCTTTTCCGGTACAAAAATGACAAGTTCTTGACACGTATTGTCACTGCTGATGAGAAATGGGTTATGTACCAGAACGTAAAGCGTCGAGGACTGTGTGTCACGTTTCTGAACCGCCTCCACTGACATCCAAACCAGAACTTCATTTCAAGAAGGTGATGTGTGACAGTGTGTTGGTGGAATGCCAAAGGCGTAATTCACTGGGAGCTCCTGGAATCTAACTAAACCTTTAATGTCATCTTCTACTGTCAACTGTTGGACAGACTGCGACCATTGCGATTGAAGCGGCCGGGTATCGTCAAGGAGTCATCATCCACCATGGGAACGCTAGGCCACATGCTGCTGTCATCATCGTCAAAAATTGATGGACTTTGATTGGAAGGTTTTACCGCTCCCTATTTTCCTCACTTGGCCCCTACAGACTACCACCTCTTTCTCGCTTCCACTCCGAAAATCTTTGATGATGTGGATGTTGTGAAAACTGCCGTAAAACAGTTCTTCTACTCAAAACTTCAGGAATCTTAACGATGTGGGATTTATTTCCAGCTAGAAAGATTAAAAATAACGATGGCGATGGCGATTATGCACAGTCCTATGTGAGTTTCATTTTGTGTTGTTCGCGCTTTCATTTGCACATCAAAAGCGAGCAAAGCTTTTGCTGGTACCAATATGAATTGGTAGTTGAAGTTAAAATAGAAAAGAATACTTGTTTATTTTGTTACAAAAGAGTAGCTATTTATCAGTTATATTAGGAAAGTGAAAATATATTACCTTAAACTAGTGTTTATTTTTGCTTCCTAGCTCTCGCTCTCTATTTTGTTCCTGGGTGGTGGTTAGGATTAAGGTGGAAGAAATATTGCACAGGTGAAGGCCATTGTTAACTATTGTAATAATAGAGTCATACAGTATGCAGCAATTCGACCGATTAACATGAATGGTTGATAGTACATTAACAAATAAACAAAGCCTTTGGCCACTTCTACACGAGCGGGGAAAACGTGGCGTTTTTACCACGAGCAAAGCACGTCCTCTAACAAACCCATGCTTCTAAATGTATGTGACAAAACCCTCGTGTAGGCATGAACTTTGAAAAGCATGGATTCTGTTAGTAGGCGCGGTTAAACAGTCACGGTTTTCCAGATTGTGTAGTCACCAGGTGGAAAATCGCCGTCATCTTTCGGAGCTACAGGATGCCGAAAGCTTGTGAAATTAACTTTAGAGTTTGATATTTCCTTCCACTCAAACAGTAGAGCTGAGGCTACATGGTATCTTGAAAGATTTAAAAAATGTTCTTTCGAAAGCACATATTTCTAAATTGTGCAATCAGGGCGCAGGGTTTACCTAAAGGAAGTAAAGAATTTTCAGAAATTCTCTTAAATAAACGTAGGTCGAAATGAGCTTTAAGACGACTTACTATATACAAAGATGGAATACTCAATTACCACCATCAAACCGACCAATAACACTGTTCTCTCATTCATAATAAATAACCCAAATGTTCGTTGAATATGTGTCAATCTTACTCCTTTGTGTTATTGCTGAAGACTCGTATATAGTAATATGGTTGTGTATAATAATATGAAGTTGCAACAACTTGCCAAAATGAAGGTTCTCCTACAACTTTACGTCTTTTGCTATACCCCTGAAGACCATCAATATCAGCCTACAACGACATTGCATCTTCGTAGGTTTTAACTTCTCTAAATAGTTTAAGATTATCATCATAGATTAAAATTGTGATGTAACGTATGAAGCTCGGAAGATCATTAATCAATAATATAAACAATAATAGGTCAAATCGGGATCCCTGAGCAACACCCGATGGCGAATTAAAACTATTTGATAAATTATTCATTTAAGATACATCATGTCGTTTTTAAGTATGAATCCAAAAGTGACAGAGTACGTACTGAAGAATTAAGACATTCTGGTTTCTTCATTAACATCGTGTTTGAAGGTGTCAAAACATTAGCAAAGTCAATATCATGAGTCTCTTTCGCATAAAACTATGCTCACGAGGAGAAATAATGGGTGCAACATGAGATAAAATCATCTTAAATAGAGAATGGTTTTAAAGACCATTTGATCAAGCTGACAAAATTGAAATTTGAATATTTGCCTCAACTGTTGAGGTGTCCCTGAAGTTTGCAATGGGTGTTATTTTTGCTACTTTCTAAACTTCTGGGAAAGTGATGCTGCTTATAGCTAGATTAAATATGTAGGACGTAGGATATTTCAATGGTTCTCCAAAACCCTTAATCAGGAAAGCTGGAATGCTATCTAATCTTATTAATTTTGAATCCCAGAAGGCCTGCAAGGACTTCACCAGCATTGACTTCAGAAAAGTCATACGTATCTAAGGGACAGAACCTATCTTCATCCATATACATACCGTATCAATATCAGTATTCTTGTTAACGTCACTGACAACCGACTACGATCCTCCGAGTTCGTTTAAATGTTCAGAGGTTCAGACCTATGACCTAAGCATTACCGTGCAGACGTTATATTCCAAATGCCTAGTTTCGGAGCTAGGGGCGTTCAAAATGAGAGAGAACGGAGTCTGCATGTTTGTGAGGTTTCATATTTCACTAAAACTTACAGTAGCGCATTCTTGGGATAAACAGGGTATACAGTGTCTATCCAAACATTTTAAAGAAATTTATTTAAATACTTTTGTATTCACTCTTAATGAGCTTTGATTTTATTTTGACTTTCATCGCCAAAATTCTCTTATGTATCATACAGACTATAATGTTTTAAAAATATCGAAAAAAAAACACGTGAAACATGTCATATAGCCTGAACTACAACATTCAAAAGTATGTTGTAAACTCCTCTATTTGTTTCAAAATGACTGGTTCCTTTCGTTCACGTTGCATTCTATCTATAAGCGATCACTATAAGTACCAGCAGGCGACAGAGGTGACTATGACTAAGCTTTCAACTGTATCTTAATCCAACGGTGCAACGTAGAGTGTAGTGTTAGCAACATCCTGTTGTACCCTGTTTAGCTCCGTTGTTCGATTTCGAACGGTAGACGAACATGTAACAACAGTTGAATACCTAATGGGCGCAAGGTACTTGTACGAATGTTGAAGGTCGTATTCCGAAGAAATGAAAATTAAATTTTTGTAAAGGGCCTTTAGGCAACTTTGGGTCAGGCCGAAGAAAGAAGAAGGTTAAACCTAGAAAGTTGTTATGGTATGTAAAAATCATTTGTCGTGTTATTTATTTGTATTTATATTACTATTGTTTATTAATTCAAGATCTTAATTGCCAAAAATGTATATAATTCATTTATCACATGTAACTAATTAATGTGTATATGTCGCGTTATTCAGATTTCTCAATGATTCAAATTATAAATCGGAAGTTTTCAGTCAGATAGTTTCAGGCCATAAACCCAAAGGTTTGAGCTATTTCAAGCAACTTAAAATCAATATGGTATGGTGTCTAAGCAAGTGTAAATATAAAGAAATGTCGGAATATTACTCCTTAGATGGTTTCAAATAGCTTTCACACATCTATTTTAAATATCAAGGAAGAATTTAAAGTAAGTTAAAGGCGTGTACAAAGTCATGAATAATTTAATATAATTTGAGGTGGTTGAGACTGTCACCAACAGATGGAAGCACTATTTTGTATGATTTTATACACGTATGATTCTTTCTAAAATACCAGAAAATTTGTTATGAAGTAGAATATTATGATCTTGTACATTAATTAATTATACCTGTGAGGTACAAACTACATGTTTATGTCAGTTTTATATTGTAACTATTGGGCTAATCGAAATGCACGTAAATGTATGGTTTGCTTGTCAATGTAAATAGCCGATGTGCATTAGATGACACCCTATTGAACGATTTAACTTTGCTTCATCTCATCTTCATCACAGCCCAGACCACGTTTTACCAGACAATAATCAACTAACAGCTCCAATCACACATTCCGACATTAACGATGTAGTAACCTATAAAAGAAACATGCACCTGACACAGACAATATATCATATAGTCATATCAAGGAAGCTCCATATATCGCAATTCATATACTTTGTGTTATCTACAATTTTATTCTTGAAGTAGGGTACATACCAGACGACTGGAAAACCTAAAAAAATACTCTTGTTTTTAAAACCTTATAAGCCTCCAGCCGAGGTCACTTCATACAGACCAATTCAGCTAACAGAAGTCTTTAGCAAAATACTAGAACGAAATTAATAAAAAAAATGCTACATGTTCATCTAACAGAATGCAGTCTACTTCCGTATTATCAAGCATGTTTCCGACCAAAACACAGCATAACAGATCAACTCCTCCACTAACAAATGTCGCAAGCAATTACTACAACACAAACAAACCATCATGTCCAAAACTATTCGATCTAAAGCATTTGACAAGGTCACGGGCTAATCTCCAAATTACTCAACTTAAAATTACCACTCGCATGCATACATCAGGTTCACATACAACTTTCTTGCCTGCCACCTCATATGCATTTCTATAAACAATAGCTTATCGTATCCGTTATTTATAAATTCAGGAGTACAACAAGCCTCAGTTCAGCACTGTCACCATTATTATTTTTACTGTTTGTAGCCGACATGCCTCTACCTACTCGAAACGTTCAATACTTCCAATTCGCAGATGATACAGTCTTCCTAGCATTACGAAAAACAGTAAATCAAATTCACACATCATTACAAACAACAACAGAAGCCTTTATGCAGTGATGCAAAACCTGGAGACAAAAATTAAACCTGACTACAACTCAGACAATCGTATTTAATATCCCCAAGAAAACGAACAAGAGCGGACAAAAGTCCCGACCAGTTGGACATCTATGTTAACAACACCTTGATGTGTTACAGTGTTGTCTGCTCCGCTCAACTATAACAGGCACAAGGGTTTTCCAAACACAATATTTCAGAATTTACAATTTCTTGAAAATAAGGATATCTGAAGTGTTTTTCAGCAACAGAACTATGCACATTCGGCAACAGAAAGATGCATTAAACATAGAACTTGTTTCCACAACAGTGGCTATAAAAAGAATTAGAAGACTACTTATTCATTACAGTGAGTTATTTTCAGATATAACTACACAGTATTTATATATCTGGTTTCCAAGGAACCCAGTTTTACGGCAATCGAAATGTAATCTTAAAACTTTAATACCCCAGTAGCACAACGACATGAACTCGACATCAGCCTCGTCGGATTTAGACTTTCCAATTTTTACCCAGCTATCTCCTGTATGGATCCCACTTAGGAACTAGGTGGGCTTGCCGATGTGTATTTGCCTACTTTGTGTAATGTGGGTCCCACATGGGAGCTGGGTGTGCTTGCCCATGTCAGATTTGCTGACTGTTCGATGTACCAGGTGTATGCATAAGTTTTTGCCGGTTTTTGTGGTAAAGAAAACACGTGTAATTTTGTAGGAAAATTAATTTTGTTTTATTCAAAATATTGGCCATCGGCTTCTACAGATTTCGCCCATCTTTCAGGTAATTGATGCATACCATGCCAGAAAAACTGCTTGTTTTTTGGGGCAAACCATTCGTCGAGCCATTTTCCAACGTCTTCGAAATTGCTGAAGTGCTACTCTGCGAGCGCGAAGAGGTGATAGTCAGATGGCGCCAGGTCTGGGGAGTACGGCGGGTGCGGAAGGATGTCCCATCCAAGCGATTTCAAGGTGTCTTTCCTGGTTTTCCTGTGTGAGACGGCGCATTGTCGTGTAACACAATCACTTTGCCATGTCTTCGGACCCATTCCGGTCGTCTTTCGATCAATGCGTGATTTAAATTAATCATTTGTTGGCGATAGCGCTGTGCATTAACGGTTTCGCCAGGTTTCAATAGTTCATAATACACAATACCGCTCTGGTCCCACCAGACACAAAACATGGTCTTCTTGCCGAAGCGATTTGGCCTTGGTGTTGAAGGATCGGCTTCGCCTGGTGAAAACCACGATTTTTTCCGCTTCGGGTTTTCAAAATAAATCCGTTTCGTCACCCGTCACAATTCGATACCAAAAGGATTTTTTTTCGTGGCGTTGAAGCAGCATTTCACAAGTGACTTTGCGATTTTCCATTTGACGTTTATTCAAATCGTGTGGGACCCATTTACTCATTTTATTGATCTTCCCCATTGCTCGTAAACGTCTCCTGATTGTTTCTTGTGACACATTTAATGCTTTTGCCAATTGCTGTTGAGTTTGAGTTGGGTCATCCTCCAATAACACCTGCAATTGCTCATTTTCGCACTTTTGTGGTCTACCAGAGCGCGCACTGTCTTTCACATTGAAATCACCATTTTTAAATTGTCGAAACCATGTCTCACATGTTTTAATCGATGGAGCGTGTTCACCATATGTTTCTACCAGCACACGATGGCTTCCAACAGCCTTTTTCTTTTGATTACGTAAGAAAAGCAATGCATGCCGCAAATGTTCTTTTTCATGCACAAACTTCGACATGATCACTGAACGATAAAACAAAGACGCTAGTGTTTGGCGGACTCACCTTGTGTGTGTTTGTAGTTTAATGTCAGACGAACAAAATGACGTATGTGTCAAATGAATACACTGAGTACTTTTCGCGGGCGCCATCTCTTAGGTAAACCAGAAACTACTTGTGCATGCACCTGGTATGTCATTCGCACATAGGAATCAGGTAGGCTTGCCCACCAAAAAATGCATGAAAATGTTTCCTTTTGCTATGGAATGAATTTGAAATATGCGAAACTTAAATTTCTGTGGCTTGTGTGGTAGTTACATGAAGATATTAATTGTTCGGTACGACGTCGAATGATTTCGATCAATCTAGTTTGAACTACGCAGGTCGTTTGACAACTGTTCGTGGTTTAGAACGTTAAGGCCGTAGGCGGGAAAGCAAAGGTGACAGTTGAATATTTTGCTTTTACTGCTTGCTGTGTACGATACGACTGAGATGGATATTATTGAAGGTATGTACTAGGGTTAGTACTCAGTTTTAATGTAACGTTTAAGTTCTTTACTAGATTAGTATAATAGAATAAGTTGCTTGTGGAAGCAATCTAGTCTTTTTGCGTGAACGATATCGACAATAGTTTGCGAGACTCAGCCAAACTGTTACCTCAATCCTTTGTTCACTATGTACTTGGGGACAAACATTTTCCAGATATTGTATGCGAGAAATAATAGGTCATAGATATTGTATTCGACGAAGATCCACATCAGTTAGCCAGCAAGCTAGAACGACGTTGTGGGTATGGGGTAGATCTGGGTGGATAAACATGGAACCCACATAGATCGGTATTGGTCAGCCAGGGAACAAGAACGACGATGTGAGCAAGAGGCATAACTAGATGGGCCGACATATTAACGTAGGATCAATCGTGATTTGGAAGGATTCACGTAATACTCGCATCGATCGACAATGACACCGATGTGAATCGACATCGTTCCCCACATGTAGGTTAATGTGGGCAAAATTTTTGTCATTCTACCTCGATCGCATGGACATCGATTTCGATACAACCAAAAAATTATATGTAGATCGACACCGGCCCATCAAGTCGTTTTGTGGATTATTTCCCTTGTGGATTTCGGGTACAACTTGGTTTTTCATCAGCCTTATGTATGAAAGTGAAAAAATGTTTGTCATAAGAAACATTCCGAAACCACTCAACTGATTTTAGTACTTTTAGATATGAAGATCACCTCAAGCTTTTAAGGTTACTTATTTGATGACGCAGTTCGCATGAGTGCAGATAATGTATCATGAAAAACTAATCAATACATCCATTTTTAATTTAAATAACAGTAAAAAGAATTAAATAAATATTTTAAACTAGTATTTAAGAATATCTACGCCAGACATTTTCTTAGATGTCATTGTTGAATGGATGTGTACGTCACAACACCACCAAAATAACACTTCCTCAACGTACAGATCGTAATTTTATTTCAGGTTTTCTTTGGTTGGGGGATGTTTCGAGGCAGTGAGAAAGAAGAGATTGTAAATTAACTTGCTTTAGCTTTGGTGGCTACGCCCCCGAACTTGGGGGTTTACGCCTCCAGATCCTCACGTATTTTTTATTGTAACATAAGCTCCAATTTTGCAGGCTGTGAATTCTTTATACATATATAATTATCCTTTTGGCGGCCATTGGGATTCAAAATGGCGACTTTTTGGGCATCTTGTTTATCGTAACCTAATCGTGATGATTAACTTTCCTACTACCTACTCATTGTAATACATACGTTTTATAGTTCATACTCTTATCGTAACCTACTCTTTAAAATACATATTCATACCAAATTTGGTGTTTTCAACGACTTAGGCTATGCACTGTGTACATCAATAAGTTTGGTGGCCATTTTGAATCCAAGATGGCAACTTTTTCAAAAGTTCGGATTTTTCTCGTTAACTGCTCTTAGTCATACACCTTTATACTAAATTTAGTGTTTCTAGCTCCAGTAGTTTGGCTGATAATTTTGATCAGTCAGTGAGTGACCATGGGGTTTTATATAATGACTCACTTCGTTTAATTGGGGGCGCTGCCTCCATGCCCCGGTGGCCCTTGGGCAGTTTTGGGCTGCGCCCCTTTATGGTAACCAGACCCTTCGGGCGACTGCGCCTCCATGGTACCGATCTTCCCCCTTATCGAGCGTGGGTTCCGCCCCAATAGGGAGAGTTTGCTCCACTTATTGTAACCTACTCGTGATGATACACCTTCATACCAAATTTCATTTCTCTAGCTCAAGCGGTGTGGAAAATTATTTGGGGGCGGCCATTTTGAATCCAAGATGGCGACTTTTTTAAATCCTGTAATATTTTCCTAAATTACTCGTGATAATACACCTTTATGCCAAATTTCAGCAATGCTTGGCGAGTCTTTTGGTTAGGTTAGGTCAGTTCAGTTCAGTTGGGGTCAGTTGTAAAATGCTACTAGAAAATGCGTGAAATCGAAGTGGAAGAGCAAGAATAATAGTGTGTGTACTCTATACAGAAGCGGATTGGGTTATGTTCTCTATACAACAATATGTTTTGCTGCCATATTAGATTCAAAAAGACGAATATTTTGACATCTCGCTTGTATATCATAACCAAATCTTGATGATTAACTTTCATACCGAAGTTCGTTTCTCTAGCGTTTAGTTTGAATTAGTTTGGGTTGGGTTGAGTTCAGATCACTTGACATGACTTCTTGAGTGTTTTGGTGAGTTCGGGTCAGTTCGGTTAGCTTCTCTGAAGGTGTAACCGAATCCAACGGTGCACCGTCGAGTGCACTATTTGCATCGTCCCATTGTACTCTGTTTAGCCCCGTTGTCCGATTTCAAACGGTAGATGGCACTACTGTAATAACATTTGAAAGCCTAATGGACGCAAGGTACATGTATGAATGTTGAAGGTCTTATTCCGAAGAAATGGGAATCGAATTTAATTGAATTTTTATTTAAGGCTTTTTGGCAACTTTGGCTCAGGTCGAAGAAAGTAAAATGTTAAACAGAAAGTTACCAACAAATGTTATAACTATATTGCAACAGTTTACTAAATGCATATCGTGAGAAAATAATAAATTTCCTCGAATAATGATATCTGAAAATATGCAGCATCTTATTGGATTTCTACAAAGGCAAATAGGGGGGGGGGGGGATTGTAAGTAGAATTTTTCAGGATCGATTTTAACAGTAAAAATTTTAAAGTTATACTCAAAATTTTGGGGGGGTGACCCATCTATCGGGGTATGAGAAAGGGCAGAGACCCTATGTGACATATCAAATCAAGGCACTTCTGTTGTTGCGGTTTGAAAATCTTAATGTAGTAAAATAATAATAATAAAAATTCGTTATGCAAACCTGCACATAGAAATACAAGTGAAGACGTGAAAGTAGATATTCTAGGACAGCAATTCAAACAGATATCTTCATTCGGTAGGTCCGGGGTCGATATCTATGGCGTGCCTGAAGTTTTCCCGTGTTTTGTTGTCGTACCAGCTAAATACGGGGATGATACTTTGAGACTAGGTCACCTGTGGTCAACTCCCTCACCTATCACTCAGATATCTGCAGAATCTAAAAAATTAAATTAATCAGGTAGCAAGTAAAGGTCACATCTCTAGGGGTTTCCTTGCTGCTGTGTAGATAAGCCCTAAGCATAGCGCTAAAATATCTCGTGAGACTACTCTTACAAATTGTACTGAGCTTGTCTCTGGACTTTTTTTACTGTAAGAACTATGGTAGCCGGCTGGTCCGATACAATCTTGTACTCAGGTTAGAAAAATTTACTTTCGAAACAGTAAATAAAGTCTTTTTAAAAAAAATCCCATCTGCGACCTTGTACATGTAAACTTTATTGATACAATGGTGGACCATTTTCGGTCCGGAACTCTTTGACTTAGTTTCTTTTCTTGTTTAAATTTCTCACATTAGGGTAACAGGTTAATTTAATCTAGTTTTCATTAATCTTGATTACACTAGGTTAGGAAAAGTTTGATTGAAGCGTGCTTACCCTAAAGTGGATTCGTTCCCGTTAGAATAAAGCATGAGCGGGGTTAATATTCCGAGAGTACTCGGTCAGATTCTTTTGTTATTTTCAACGTTATCAAATTTAATGTAACCTGAAGACAAGCTGACAAGCTCTACACGAGCGGATCATCCATTTACTCCTAAACCAACTACTTTTCTTATGTGCTTACATGCTATTGTTGACATGACGTTTATATTAATTCGTAAATTTATCGACATGGTTTTTCTACCGTGTACAAAATCCAATAATACCTTTTCTCATTAGATACAACAACGGCAAAAACATGATGCAACCTTCACATAACAAAAGTAATTTGTTTGGGGGTGTAGTCAATTATAATGACTGCACGACCCTAATATTCTTAACTTTTTCTTGCAATCTCATGTCTTTCATATTCTGGCTCAACACGCTACGTTCAAGCAAAGTTGGGCTAGATTGCATCAAATACGAAAAAGTTAAGAGTACAAGGGCCCTGAAGTGTTTACAATAGAGCAGCTCCGTGATAGGTTACATTACCTGGTCCGCACTATACATAACATTACACTCTTTTAATTCATGTGTACGAAGTTACACATGGGTAATTAAGAAAGGTCAAGTTGCTTGCGTAAGGGATAAATGTATCCCTATTATTTAGGATAAACTTTACTTCTGGGACCCCAGGTTCCACCAGCTATTAAAGACATATGTACGGTCTCTACGTCATTCCCTTCCAAATAATTTAAACTGACATTTCTATAAAACCTAATAACAACCAGAAATTTATAAAATATTATGAAAAATTATGTCTCATTATTATTTCGTTAAATACGCACTCTAGTTTATCCACAGATGCGGAACTACATGAATGCTTTGTATGGCGCATATTTATGCTTCAAAATCACGGACTACAGTGTCGAAAGAACAAAGACAGGTTAGAGAAATGTAATGTGAGATAGTTTTAATACACGCTATGCACATCGTCTTTAACACTCCAACGTACGTTCCGCTCTTCCACTCTCATTTCATAATTTGAAACTGTTTTATTTTGCGTTTCAACTCTTCCACACGCTTTGCAAACATTACATTTCTTCTGTAAAGCCCCCCAAAGTAAAATTTGTCCATTATTTCTAATGAAACTGATCTGGAATCAGTTGTGTATCGCGTGGGCCACAAATCACCGTAAGTCATAACAGCTAGTTTCCACAAACGATTGCATTTATTAGCGGAAATTTATCGAACTATTAAGAAAAGTTGATTAACGTTTAAAAAAAACGAAAACACACTCACACAGACATATTTAATATCTTCAAATCAACACATTAATTTTTCCTTCTTCAAATATTACTTCTAGCCGCACAAACGATGGATACGTTACATCCAAGTGTACACAAGATGTGCCGTCGATACACACCCTTCATTACGCCCTACGCCGGTCAATTCTGATAGCAACAACGGCATAATCAAGGGTGCTAAATGGTGGATTCGGATGGACCTTGAATCAGCATTGCATTACGAATCTTTTTATTAGGTTAGGTCAGTTCAGTTCAGTTGAGTTAGTTGATCTGAATCAGCATTGTATGAGGAATGTTTGGTGCATTCGGGTGAGATGGATCAGTTGATCTGACTCAACAATGCTTATCAACATGCACGGCAGTGCATGAGCCAAGTTCTTCACGTCAGAAAACGTTAGCACTGCCAGAAGCATGTTATACAGGAACAAGAGTTTATGGCAAAATCGACGATTTGGGGGCCCCGTAAGATAAAAGATGTTAAAGATAGGAATATGAGCTTTTGCCGTTAAGGAGATATGGTAAATATGTGCAAATGTACAAAATTTCATATTCGTATCTCAAACTATGTTCTAGTTGTGGACCCCTAAAATTGCACATTTTAGGCTAACTGACTCACTCACTCACTCACTCACTCACTGACTGACTGACTGATTCACTCACTCATCATATTGTTTAGGGTGTTTGGAGTAAGCTAGAAACATGAAATTTGGTATGAAGGTAGAGGATGATAAGTAGATAAAGGAAAAATTCCGACATTTTGAAAAGGTCGCCATCTTGGATTCAAAATGGCCGCCAAACCTAAAATTTCAAAGAATACACAGCCTAAACGGCTAAAGATAGAACAGTGAAATTTGGTATGAAACTACATCATTAGTAGCAAATTAAGAAAACTTTTTAAAAATTTGAAAAAGTCGCCAACTTGAATTCAAAATGGCCGCCAACCCTAAACTTTTAAAGAATACACAGCCTAAACGGCTGCCGCTAGAATAATGAAATTTAGTTTGACAGTACAACATTATTTGTAGATTATGAAAATATTACAAAATATCTCTAAAGACGCCATCTTGGATCCAAAATGGCGGGCGTCATAAATCCATTTTCCAACTGCTTGAGCCAGAGATAGGAAATTTGGCATAATGATGTATTATCAAGAGTAGTTTAGGAAAACATAACAACGTTTTAAAAAATTCA
>JAGDQP010002438.1:69320-87531 GCA_022664845.1 Lepisma saccharinum
CAAGGTTCATGATCCTCAAGCTATAAGGGTGGTGGGGATCCTAAAACCCACTACGTCCACCACCACCAACCTTAAGGCTGTTGCCAGCTCGCGCCAAGTTCCTTTGTTCCTGTTACATGCTGTCACCAAGGAACTTGGCTCATCCGTCTCCCATTTCACACCTTTTTAGGGCTAAAGAACTTGGCTCCACTTTTTGCACCTCTGGTGTTTTTGTTCGGATAGTGAGTTTTCTTGTTGGGTTAGGTCAGTCCTGTTGGGGTCAGTTGTGTAAAATCCTACTAGAAAATGCATGAAATCGAAGTAGTAGTAGAAGAAAACATGGCATGTAGCCCGGACCGCTTCTGTATAGATTACACACACTATTATTGCCATGTTTTCTTCACATGGCGATTAAAACAGTAAATACGGCGGATGTCGACGAGCGTCTCGCGCTAGGAATTTGAGAGGGGAAAATAAAAAGATACATAACCACACCTAACCTTAATTAACCTCTACTTTCCCATGGTCACTAATTTAAGATAATGTACGAAAAATGCAAAAAAGCAATTACTATTAATAAATATGAGCATATAAAAATATATTTTGAAGAGAAAAAAAAATGTGTTGACCCGAGGGGATTTACCCCGGGACCTTTTACCCAAGAAGCGAACGTCTTGACCATTCGACCACGAAGCCGACTTGGGAAACCCTGGTTTCGTCGTTGTATTTACAGTGGGTAGTGTCAGAGTCTGTCAGTATGACGTCGTAGATGATGACGACTTCCGCCGTGTTTACTATCTTAATCCTCAAGTGTCCGGGCTGTGTACTCTGCACAACAATAAGTTTTGCAGCCATATTGGATTCAAGACGGTGACTTTTTGATCATTTTTAAAGATTTTAAATAACCTACTATAGGTGTTGGACCTTTAAACAAAATTTGGTATTCCTAGCTCAAGTGGTTCTTGCTGTACACTCTATACAACAATATTTTAGCCACCATTTCGGATTCAAGTTGGCCTTTTTTTATTATTATTATTTATTTCAAAACATTTTTGTAACCTTTATAATACTCTTTATAATACATATTGGTACCCAATTTGGTGTTTATATCTCCAGAGGTTTAGGCTATGCACTCTATACAAGATTAGGTTTGGCGGCCGTTTTGGATGCAAGATGGCGACTTTTTCTAAATGTAATATTTTTCTCTTGATGATACATCTTTATAATAAATTTCATTTCTCTAGCTCAAACATTGTGGAAAATAGATTTTTGGGGTCCGCCATTTTGGATCCAAGATGGCGGTGTCTCTAAAACTTTAGTTGTTTCCCCCCTGGAATTTTGCTTGAAACTTTTAATTTCAAAATTCGCATGATAGAAAAACGTCATGTGCGTCATGCACAACGATTAAACAGATTCAATTTACTTATGTTATATGCCAATGAGTCGTTAACAATAGTTTCATTCCTAATAACTATTCGCATGGAAAAATACAACAATTCTATTTTCCGTGTTTTAACGCAAGTCATTATAGAAATAGATATGGTGGATGCGAATAGATCTCAGTTATATATCTGTTTCATTTTAAATTTGTTCTCGAAGGTGACATATTTGTAGCAACTAGTTTACAGAAAAGAAGACAATCATAACCTGTTTTGCTAATTCACTGTTTTCATTTTATTAAATATTTTTTTATTTCTCGGCCCCCAACTCCATACTTTCTAGTTCCTCCTACACTTGCATTTGTGTATAGTTTACCTCTGAAAGATTTTACAAACGAGTGCAAGTACACATTAAACAGCGATATTGTTATTCTTTTTATTTCTACAAGAAAGTACTTTTATATAAAAAACACACATTAATATTGAATTTCAATGACAGCAGTGGTTTATTAACGAAATACTATAGCTTTGGATACAAAATATGACCTTTTTGAGATGGAATTATGATGTCATTTACTCTTCAAAATTGAAATAAAGATGTATCATCTTTTTAGAGTGGTTCACAATGCAGCATGGATGTCAAGTTTATCAGCCATTTTTTTTACCGCGAAGTGTGAAGTTAATCATGTTTAGTTAAAAATGGCAATAGAAGACCTGATAACTTTTCCTAATGACTGCAATATATTAAAGACGTCATGAGGAAGACACAATAAACATCTTTCAACGTTGTTTTCAATTACCTGACGGGACGATGAAGGCCCTTTCGAAGGCCTTATTACCATGGAGGAATTACAATAGAAGGACACGCCCAAACGTACCCCTACTTCGAAAATAAATTGAAACCGAAAATGGCCGCTGCCCCGGTTGTATGTATCACGGTCCGCCATATTGCGTATGGAATAAAATTGAAGTATTGCATTCACAGACATGCAAATAATCAGATCATTATTTCTGTTTTCTGTGATTTTTAAAATGGTAATGAGTTGTGTCGCTTTTCGATGTATAAACAGATACAATAAGAAGGGTCCCAATGTCACATTTCACAGTCGAGTGTTAGAGAAAACTTCTGTCGAAATATAAAAGTTGGTATAAATTGATGGCTTTTGGACAATTAAAAGTGCTTTTCTATGCTTTTCATTATGCCGTCAATATGTTAATTCGAGAATTTAAAGAGAAGGATTACTGTTCTAATTTTTCTCATAGATTTTAAGTAATTACAAGAAAACTGACTACAGGAAATGTCAGTAGTATTCATTATATTTCATGCACTTTGGGCAATTGTTTTTCGTTATGCAGCTTTCGATGTTCACTGGAAGTTTTGGTTACTCTTTATGTTGAACTATACAATATTTTATAGGCACTGACAAACTATCTGTGTATTTTTGTATTCTTTAACCATTATACCAAACCTTCACGTGTAAATTAAGTGTGATTACAATATAATAATGTGATTTATATGGTGACCGTATCAATGTTTGACCAAATAATGAAAATTTCAACTCTAAGCAAGAACTGACGTTTATAAAATAGAAAAAAATTATATGAAACAAACCCTAAGACCATGCAGAATAAGTAAAAAAGCAGCTCGCATTTATTTCATTTAACACGACAATAGACCAATATATTCCTGAAGGTGTAGTTGCACCAGTAGTTGACCAGTTGCAGTAGCCAATTGTGAACTACGGTTGTTGCAGTGTAGATCATTGATTTTGTTTACTGTAGGTTGTTCCTTGAACAACGAAGAATGCAATAATTAATTATTTCACTGTACCTTCTACTCGATATGCACGGATATCTTGTATTACTTATACTTCTGTCCTCTTATTGTGCGCTCTGCTCTCTTCCAGATGCCCTTTACACTTTTTATTTGGTTTTGGAGGTACTGTATTTCCTGATTGCACAGCTCAGGATTGCTCGGCGCACATATTTAAGAGGCTATCCTTTCTCGCACGTCTCGATAAAGTCGATATCGCACGGGATTAAATTCATGCATAGACACAAACTATTGCCGGGTAATCGAAGGTGGGCTAATTAAAGCCAGATTATGTTCTATGTATTGCATCTTGCTATTGCCTTATCGGTAACATTCTCATTCCCGTCCTTCTGCCACCGTTAAGAGTTCCCTCTTATTCACTGGTGTTTCTGCTTTATTCTCCACTAATTCCAGATGGCAGTGCTTATAAATTTTATTATTAACGAATTCCGAAAATTTTCTCTATTAGTTTACTCCTCTACGGAATTTGATCTGGAATTAATAACTAATTTATCTAAGCTACAGTGTAGGCAATCTTTTTCTGGTTTAGAATATTTTAATTATATATAAGTTAAACCTACGTATAGTGAGGATAATGTAAGTAATAAATTAAGGAAAATTTAAAAGGACTGACAAGGCCTCTGGACAAGGTGAACCAATGATGATTTGTCATTACCTTCCTCTAGATCGGAAGTGAAGAAAAAAAGGAACATTCACGACCTGAACGGATTTTGAACTCATAAAGCTGTGTCGGCCGCGTTCGCAGAAGAATTCCTTAATGAGCACATCTACCTATATGACCAGGGGTCTTACAGTTAACGGATACAAATGTTAATATTTTTCATTGTGCAATGTTTATTCTGCTAGATTTTTTTTTCATTCAACCGCACCTGGAGTTAATTTAAACATTGCCTAAGAAAACAAATGTAAGTATAATAACATATGGTATAGATTTCATATACATATAATCTGTATTGTGTAAATAAAACAATAGGGATTTCGTGGTTTTCTTCCATACGCAAGATGATGGGTGGCCACACTGGACGATTGACGGGCGGCCATTTTCAGCTTCAAAATTTGGCAGTTGGGCATCTGAATCGAATTTAATTCCTCCAAGGTTATTACGTAGTTATACGGCTAGCGTAGAAGTTAGGGCGTTGGAAAGTTGGTCGGGGTTTAATTAACGCCGAGTACATTTTTTCTATATATTAATAAGAACATTTATCTTTTCGCGTACTATTTGTGAATAAATGCGCCTTTTTCCTTCTCTTTTGCATTTTGAACATTGTATTGTGTGCTTTTCATTTTCAAAGGATGAAAAATTCATCTCAAAATAATGACAATTTCCGATGAACTACGACTGTTAATTCATCTAAAGAGATTACATTTCCATCGAAAAGAGCTACCATAGAATAACATATATTGTTTTTCAAGCAGAAATTTCTAATCTCAATTCCTATGAAAATTCTCTATAAAGATTATCTTTCCGCTTTCGAAACATTAAATTTTACGTCCAATTCGAGCGGAATATCTGTTCTTCCGAATTTTGTGTGTAGGTTGAGATATTCATCGAAAACAAATGTATTGTAAAAAGTTTTCCGAAACATTCCTGACAAAGACTTAGGTAACCTGGCTGCCTGGAAATGTCCAGTAACTCAACTAATAAAAACCAAATATCGTTCAGTTTCTCAAACGATGCTGAAAGAAAAAAGCAGCGAGATTTTAAGTCCAATTAGAAGTCCTGCGTCTTACAGACTGGATCACGCTGCCAATCAGAAGGAAAGACCAGAGAGTGTGAGAAATGCGTTGCCCTGACAACAAAAACATAAACTAGATTACTCCAACGACTTACACCACGTTTTAATAACTTTTCTATTTGTTAATTAGAGATCGAAATACCCATTTACTGATATTTCCCATATGTACAAAAATAAAAAATAAAAATGAAGGCAGCAAACACTTGATTAGCATTATATGTGAGTTTAATATAAGAAAATGTTTTCTCTTTTTGCATATATTCACAAATCACACTGGAGCCGAACATTGAGGCATTCCAATAACGTAAATTATTCGGTGCTTTTTCGGAATTCTTGGCGATAACTGTAAATACAGACATCTCTCAGGAGCATTAACGGATATATCCAGAAACTTTTCCAAAACATTTAACAGTGTGTGTGACTTGTTTGATTCCTGGAAATGATTATGAACCCGTTGCTGGGATGTTCACGTAACACAAATCCCTTTCCTTCTGCTGTTTCCGCCCTCTACAGTCACTTTCATTCTAGTTGCGAAGAATTAATACAGTAATATATTATTTCATTATGTCTGAAACTTTTACTCCTTTTTCGTCTCCCTTTACTATTTCTAGTTCTTCATCGGAGTAGTTCAATTCTCTTTAGATTTTAAAAAAATATTTTTTATAATTGCTGGTTATTGTTCCAACAGGTCTCCTAACCACCAGTATTTGTTTTATTAAGCTCAAGGGCTGTTGTTTGATTATCTTCAAGCTCTATTTTCAGTGAGTGGTTTCTTCGCTAATAATGTGTGTTGTATTTTCGTACATTTTTCCTTCATTTTTTTATTTTTTATGCGTGTTCAATTCTCCTTATAGTATTTTCCTACTTTTTATTTCCCTTTTTTCCCCATCAAAAGTTTTGTTTTTTCCAAGATTTTACTCTCCTTTATCATGCCTGCTATTTCTTCTGCTGTTTCATTATTCCACTCAATACATTATATCTACAATTGGTATCTTCTTAATCTTCTATCTCTTCTCAGGCACTGACTGTGTTCATTATTTCTACATGGGATTTCTGCCTGCTTTTCCTTACTTTTCTACAATCTAAAATGATGGATTTCCTCTGATAACTTTCTTCTCTAATCTAATGTTTGTTTCAGACTCACATCTAATTATCCAACGATCACTCGAGATTTCAAAACTGTTCAGAAGATATATGTCTTAAGCACATTTTCCTGAATTTTAATAGAATATAATCTATTTTGTTGTCAGCTCCATTTGGGCCTTCCCGTGTTCACTTCCTCTGAGTTTTCTTCATAAAATATGCGCTCGAAATGAATCGTTTATTGACTTCTTAAAATTTCATTAGTCTCTCTTCACTCTCCTCGTTCTTCTCTGTTGTTTCATTTGCCAAATCCAAACTTTTCCATTTTTGTGTGACTGCTCCGCTTAGTCCCTACTTTGCATCGAAGTACCCCATTGCTATCTTATAATGCGATTCACTATTATCCTAAATCTTCTGTATATCATCGTATGTAAATTATCCCCAACTTTTATTGCAAAGATTCTTATCTCCAACCATCTCAAGCCTGCAAACTGTAACCGGTACTTCTTGTGTACCTAATCCCCTTCAGCAGAATAAATATCTATATACGATTTTTCGGTACAGGCTAATATACTGTTTAACTTACCCGTCCTAACCTCCCTTAGAGCCTCCCAAGCACTGCATTAGCATAATTGATGGTATAATTGCCAAGATTGGGGGTTCTTATATCATACTGAACGATCGATTTGTACCAAATTTTTCACAGCTGCTTATTACACTATGACTAGTACCAACATACTAGGGAAGTCGGAAAGTAAGATTCCCTAATTAATATATACTTAAATATACTCCAGGTATTAAGCTGCTTCTTGAGTGGTTGCAGAGAAGCTACTAGGCCGACATTAATTTTAAGGAATGAGACCTTCATGTACAGAAAATCACTTACCGGTGCCAAGAAATATGAGTCGCCGACAGGGATTTTTACATTTTTTTGTTGCAACTTATTACAAAGTTTAAGAGGAGTGTCATGGAATAGTGAATTTTTAATATTTTTAGCATATCTTAATGTACGGAATTATAACAACATTCAGAATATTCCATGTAAAACTTTTAATCTACTGTATACTATACCGGGAGGATATGTCCAATAATGGTACACATGAGAAATGTTGGCTTATTCTATTCCTTAACACACACACACACGCATATATATATATATATATATATATATATATATATATTACTTTTGTACATGTACAATCAACATGCTCCAAAGAAGGAAGTAAGGATTAACGGAGAGGCAATAAGCATAGTTGATGAGTATATTTACCTAGGTCAGCTCAAAACATCGAATGCCAAGTTGACTCATGAAATAAAAGAAGATGTAAAATGGCGTGGAGTTCGTTTCAAAGACTACACTTTATTTTCAAAAGCAAACTACCAATGTGTCTGAAGCATAATGTTTATAATCAATGTGTCTTACCCGTGATGATGTACGGCTGCTAAACTTGGACACTGAATGCGCAAATGACTCAAAGAATTGAGTCACACATAGGGCAATGGAGAGATGCATGCTAGGAATAACGAGGGGGGACAGGCAGACAAATTAATTGATTCGTGCACAAACAAATAGCTGAAGTGGAAATGGGCCGGTCACATAGCTAGACGAACAGATGGAAAGTGGACGACAAATATACTACATTGGATTCCTAGAGAAAAGAAACGACCGAGACGACGTCCAAATGTAAGATGGGTAGATGAAATCAAGCGTTTTTCAGGAGCTACATTGATAAGGATAACAACATGCCGGGATATGTGGAAAGAAAAAGGGAGAGGCCTTCATCCAGCAGTGGATAGAAAACGGCTGAATATGATATAAAGTAGGCATCAGTATTTGACCTACCCACTGCAGGAAGAACTGAAATGACTGGTCTGATTACTCTCATATAATCGTGACGGGCCGCAGTCAAATCTACTAAAATGGACTGTACAAAATGTTTGCCAAAGATGTTTTACAACTAAATACTACTACTACCATTCTAACTATTACTACTATTAAAATTATAACTACTACTAATGCAGTACTGTTACTACTAATACTGAAACAACAACAACTACTACGACTTCAAAATACTACTCCTTTTACAACTATTATTATTACTACTACTACTATGAATATTACTACTCTTACAACTACTGTTATACTTTTATTATGCTTTTAAATGTTAAATCTAAATATTCTGGTTTGCAACAGAATAAATTTGAACTTAACAATTCTGAACTATTTGTTTAGTTCACATTATTTTTCGAAATTAAAAATATTAATAATTCATTAATTTCATTAGCACTAACAATGAATTGAATATTTATTGCGGTGTTATTGGGTACATAAGGGGATATCTGAACATTTTGTATTTATTTACTATTTTCAGGAGATTTTGTCGTAGCCACGAAGCTTTGTGCAAAATTTCAGCATTCTAGACGTACGAGAAGTGTTCTTTAAACTCTTGGATGGACAGACAGACACAGAAATTAGGGATTTTATATTTATGTTGATATTTTTTTTTCAAATGCTTATTGTTGTAAACCAGAAATAAAAATTTAATTAATATTTGAATAAACTCTAATACGTAAGATGCTAATATTAATACTAACAGGATTATTATTATCAGTAGTAGTAGTAGTAGTTGTTGTTGTTGTTGTAGATACAGATGAAGTAGTAGCTGTTGTTGTTGCTGTGTTAGTACTAATACTACTTTTGCAATAACACTACCCTACAAAAACAGCAACAACTTCTATTACTAGTAGTATTTGCAGTTGTAGTAGCAGTAATATTAGTTGTTATTATAGTAGTAGTTGTTGTTTTTGTTGTTGTGGCATTAGTAATAGTAGTAGCAGTAGAATAACTATTAGTGTTGCCAACATGTTTTATTTACTCCGCTCCAACTGGCGAGCAAACCAGCTAGTCGTTTATTTTAACCTATAACGTTAAAAGAAAACAATTTTCAAATCACATCCTTTAAATACTATTAACTCTTTCTTTCGCAGAAAGGTCGGGATATCGCTTTTCTATCTCGATACAAAGACTTTGCGTAAAATTCTAAATCTTGTTCACAAAATATAATCGTTTCGAGAACTAAAAATAAGCCCTCACAAGTTCACTTTCGTTAATCCTAAAGATGCCGAGTAGTGTATATAGAACAGAATGCCCGAAAATATACAGGGTACTTTTCATCCGTGCGATCGTTTTACATGCGTTGCGCGCGTTGGCTATTTTTAAAGCAGCCTTTTACGTAAGTGTAAGGATTATTTTTAAGTTAACTTCATATAACACACACACACTTGTTACACACTTACCCTAAATTTCATTAGGCCGATTTTGTGTACACCGTACCTGCGTCATTATTTTTAAGAGAGTGTACACTAAAGATAGCAGAGGATGATAATACAAGAAATTAATATTTTATTGATTGAACATTTTAAATTACCTAAGGTTGAATATAATTTAACAATTTGATTTGCAACCGCATGCTCCTTCACTTTACTACTACCATTAATAGAAAGAAGTGAGGACAATTAGAACTGTTTTGAAATTCTATTTGTTGTTAGCTAGAAAAACTTGTCAATGTCTGGTTATTCTGTTTTTCTTAGAATATGCAGTAAGAACATACCTCTAACTTTATACAAAACACTCACTTACAGAACTGGCAAAAAAGTCGGAAATATTTTTAAAGTTGAAACGAGACATCTACCCCCAATCTTTATTTCCTTTATCGCAGTCCCTGGGGACATGGTCTTTCAAGTTTCCTTGTTTCGGCTGTAAAAGCTGGAAGATCCGAAAGAACTTTGTAAACAAAGTAGATAAATTGGCGTGAGGTGTCATATAAGTCTTAATTCACAAGCTGGTAGTTTCTATTGCTCTTCGTTTATGGCTGGACGAATTTATGATAGGCAACGGTTAAAATCCAAATTGAATAGATTGTAAAGATATTTTAAACGGGAAACAACTTTTCGTTTTTAGAAATGGCGAGAATAGCGGATTACAAATAACTAGGTCAAAGCAGAGAGTAGAAGAGGAGAGGGTTTTAAGAGTACCAGTTTTGAAACTGGTTTTACAGCCTTGAGGTTGCTGTCGTCAGGTGGAGAGGAAGGACTGGAGGTATAGCGCCCTCTAACAGAAGGTCATTTTAGATGTTTACATGTTATCCTAACTTAAGTTTGATTATAATTTGATGAATATTAATTGATAATGTATAAAATGCGGAGTAATATAGCTAGCAATTAAATATTTTGATATGAAATGGATGGTTAATTTCTTTGCTTTTAGGAGAGATGCTACATATAATACATTGACATATCCAACTTATATTTTGGGCCTTTGATGTTTATTTTTGTAAGGAAATAATTATTTATTCATCATTCTTAGTTTTTCTTCGGGGATTGATATGTCCGAGGATTGAACACACATTTCTTATGAACGGACAGAAATATGTACGGCACTGCCGTTGCCGCTGTCGTCGTCGTTGCCAGCGTTGCTGTCACTGATCGTAACCGTGGGTGGATCACTGTAACTATTACTTTTACCGTAGCGGGAAAGCTGCTATTGCTGCTGTCGGCGAATGTTGTCGCTGCCATTCTCGTGGCCTGACCGCTAACTCAAATGCAACGCACGCGTTGATGCTGACACAGCCGAAATTTTTGCTGCCGTCGTTTCCGTGAAAGGACTGAAGTTTCCGCTCATCCGTGGACGCAGACATAGTCACTATACACTTGTTGCCTTTGTTAACACAGTTTCGGCACACCTCATCCATGTAGATTCTAAAAGTGACATTTTTTGAACAAAATAAAAAAAAAATATTAAATTGCCAGGCACACATCGTCTTTTAGCCAAGCTCTTGCTGTGCAACTGCTGTTTGATGATCATTAGATTTTTCCGTGCTTCGGGGTTAGGATCTGCACATGCGCGGACATGTTTGTTTTAATTTTCTTTCTTTGAAATGGACAGTGAGTCCATGCAGAGTTTTACCTTGTTTTGCACCTGTTGTGCTCGGAATGGAGAAACAAGTTTGTTGTTATGCCTGCCGCTTAATTGACAGCGGCGCCAGTTGAATGACCTTTAACATTTAATGTTTTTTAATCCTCATGATGCTAAGGAACCTGTTAAAATGGCTACGTCTTTTCTAAAAATTTAACTATGCAGGAGTTACTTTATTTTTGTTTGACATTCTTTCGCTTGAATGGAGAATGGGATCATAGCGTGGTTTTTGTTGTTTTATATCTAAAGTCTTCGGAGGCAGAGGAAGAAGCTTGTTTTGATGCTTGGAGCGTGTTACAACTTATTTTTACACAATGTGGTCATTCAAGTTGAAGTTGTTATTTTTATTTCTTTCATTGTTATGTTTTAGAATGTGTTTTTTTAGTTTCGCATCCCCGCCGATGCTGGCTAGAATTTTACTGTGCAGGTCGTGACGGAGCAAGCTGAGTCTTGTTACTTAGAAAGTAGGTCATGACGTGTAAGTTATTTAACTTAATTTTTTGTACAGTTGTGCTTTAGCCATGATATTGCACGCTACTAAAAGTATTATGCATTTTTAGGAAGACCATCGCTTGCTGGAAACTGAAAACTCAATGTTGGAAAATGGAGGTTTATATCCCAGTATTTTCCGCAGTGCATCTACCTCAAGCTTAGAGGTAGAAAATAATTCAGACAGTGATGAAGGATATTGTGCTTCTAGTGCTGAGGAAACCGAAAGTGTTGTGCAGAACAGTGAAGTTTCATCTAGCATTCTGTGTTCTAATGAAACTGAAAATTATGTGGATGAGTGAATTACAAATGATTAGTGGATTTTAGAAGCTATAAAAAATTGGAAATATAAAAACAATTATTCTTTATTGTGTGCTGAGTGTTTCCATAATGTATGCAATTTGCAGAGATATCGTTGTCTTACAAGAATTGAAGATGAACAAATTTCTTTGAGGAGACACACGTAAAGATTGATAATGGATGCTGTAAACTTTTTTCTTCTTTATCATCTATATGTTTTAATGGTGTTGAAGATTCTGAATATTTCCTTCGCAGTTTACGTTTACTCCGAGTGGATGAAGTAAAGACAAAATTAATTGAGAAAGACGCTCATGCAGAACCATATAGTAAATTAACCTGGAAACTTAATAAAAGTGATTGTGACACGAAAAATGAGAAATAATTAAAATTGTCTATGAACTGAAATTTTGAACTTGTCAAAAGTATACTTACGAATTAAGTTGAGCTGGCTTCTACTGCCTTTTGCTGTCTTCATTTATATTTTTGTAACCTAGTAGTGATTGAAATTGTGATCAACCGAAAACATACATAATCACATTTTTTCTCTATGAAAAGGTTAACTTGATAAGCATAATATTTCTATTTACTTTTCCCTTACGTAAAAGTGAAAGTGTATCCTCATTAGACGTTAAAAGTAAGACGCTGGTTAGTTTTCAGGACTAACTGTACAAATTCAACCTGTATCTTGAAAGGTAAACCAGTTTAGTTCATGATAACTAGTTAAAGGTACTTGTGATACGTTAGTGCTTTCAAAACTAAATCCGACCGCGGATTGTGGATCTAAGCAAATGTTGTAATGCAAATTGAAATAAGTTCCTGAACATACTCATCTGCCGTAACTCTGGAGGCATCAGATTTAGCACGAATGGAGATTTCGCTACCTTTAACAGGAAAATTACGAAAACCTCACACGCGTTCATCTATAATTTCAAAGTTATCACCTCCTGTTGC
This sequence comes from Lepisma saccharinum, assembly GCA_022664845.1. Classification (NCBI taxonomy): domain Eukaryota; kingdom Metazoa; phylum Arthropoda; class Insecta; order Zygentoma; family Lepismatidae; genus Lepisma; species Lepisma saccharinum. The sequence continues at coordinate 82,047 of JAGDQP010002438.1, forward strand.
CTGTTGTAAAATAATATCCTGTATGACTTGATCAACTTCATTTGAAACGCTATTTACAGTATTAGTTCTCAAAGGAGTACCCCATCCCTCAAAGTAATCGTACGCTTGATCACACATCTGATTACCCTCAGGTGAGAGAGCACATTTCCTATCACAATAGAAACTATGTTGACCTATTGAGCTTGAAGCAATAAGAGGTTGAATGTATAGGAAGCCCGGGTTCAAACTATATCCAGGGCAGAATAAAAATCTTATCAGAATGTGTGAAGTAAGCAAAAATTTCAAAGGTGTTAATTTCATAAGACTTTAGTCCTCCTAGAGTACGTATAATTTGTAATACACTTGTGCCGTAATGATTGTATAATAATTAACTAGAAGGAATATAATATTAAAATAAACCATCTCACAATTTTAACACCTCCTTTAATCAAAACTAACGTTTTGCTATGTCATGTAGAACTATACACTATGAAGAATGTTTATGAAGAGAAACATTCCTCGCCCTATCTAATGATTTCATTTTTATAAATTGTGTGATGTACTAGGAGAAATTGATTACTTACTGAACTTCATATATCACAGAGTTGTTTGAATTTTAGTTTGCTACAGCTGAAGCATGAGAATATCTAACTGTGCCAATAGTTGTAATTATGAATATTGATAGTTTTTAATAGAGAAATAAAACAAATTATTTTTAGTAACAAAAAATTTTTATTATACGATTTCATAAATACATTGACAATGCAAACTTTTCTTAATAAGGAGTATTAAAAAATAAAAATAAATGATTCTACAAAGTAAAATCATATTTTCAACTTTGTAACTTTAGAAACCTGATTAGTTTTCGTTTAACAAAAAGTTTACCAATTTTTTCTGGTTTCAAAAAAGTTTTACAAAATCTTTCAGTTTACGAAAAGTTTTTACAAATGTAATCTACTTCCAAAATGTTTTACAAAAGATTTCCGTTTACAAAAAAAAGTTTCTTTAGATTTTGTTTCCAAAAAAAAGTTTTTTAAAAGTTCGCATTTACTAAAAGGTTTTAATTATAAAAACTATGATCTTACACTTCTTTCTATATTACACTAAACTTCCATAATAAAATAAAATCATATCTTAACATTACTTGTTACAATAACCATAGGAAAGAGTTGAATAATCTTTCTTGTTTGTTGGATTAAGCTTAGTTCGCTTATTATTAACCATTTGATCCGTTTTCCGTTGTCCTTTGCAAATGATTTTGTAACCTGGTTAACATAAAATATTGTTTGGACTAAAGATTTTCGACTATCATAGTTATGAGTGACTAAATTGTAAAAGTGATTAAAAGCTATTACCTGTCCTGCACGATAATTTAAAGCTATACCACGAATTTCGTAAACGTTGTGCACTTCACCTTAACTAGATTCTTTATAGAGTAACTAAAATTTTTCGCCACTAGACCAATAAAGATTTGCATCTAACAACCGTTTTTTTATTTCATTAGTTGATTCTCCCACGTAATTCCCAGTATCTAGTAATAATGGTTCTTTTCGTTTCTGCGCGTAAATAACTGAGTTGTAACTCATTAAATTAAACGTTCTATACCTATAGTGTCTAATAATTGTTATAGCCCACGAGGATATGAAGGTTGCTATATATAAAACTAACCTAAAATAATCTTTACGCTTACATAGAAAGTTGCATTAGAAATGGTCAACGCACGCAACGCATGTTACGTTGACGCACATTAAAGCATGTAAAAACGATTACACGGATGAAAAGCACCCTGTACATTTTTGGACGTTCTGTTTTGTATACATTACTAATCCGTTCAAGTATATTCCTAAACGTGTATCTTGAATAAATGTTTCTGATGGAAGGATTATGGAACGATATGAAAAAACCAAATAACAATCAGAATAGGAATTATTTCAAATAGAGAAAAGTATTTCACAAATAGCAGAATATTAGGTTCAACCGTTACTGCTAGAATTTAGGATCATAATGTGGTTAGTATTTGTATTCGTGATTTACAGAGAAACTTGTGTTCTTTGTGTTGAAATTATGTAACGCAAAAATTCATACACACATTAATTACAGTAAAAACTGCATATCCCGGAACTTGATGGTTCCTAGCCAAATTTTCCGACTTTACAGTTTTCCTCCTTATACAGGGTTGACTTAAAAAGAAAGATTATAATTTTGCATTAGTTATAGCACGTGTACTAACGAACTATTCATATAGAGCATTATTAATTTCTTGATTAACAGAAACTTTGTCCAAACGCTTCACTTCACCTGATGTTCCTTTAAACCATTAAAATTTAATTTTTTCAGCATTATTTAAAATGTCAAAAAAATTGAGTTTCATTAAACGTGAATTTTGCCGTTAGTTCCTCGGCATAATGTTTTTCTATTTCGTGTTCTTCTATGACCTTCATTTTCTCTTTTAAAGTCAGAGTTCTGCACGTACGTTTTGAAGACATTTCTACGAAGAATGCAACCCGAAACAAAATGCTATCAAAGTTCGAGTACAACTGAGATTTAAAAAATGCAATATGTACACAAATAAGATGTTCAAGATCGTGCGACAGTAACTTGCAATGTTAAGAAGGAAATAATAAACCATGGAAGCACTTTCTTTCGAATCGACAATGTTAGCGTTAGCGGCGTCTTCTTTCATATTGGCAATGCTACTGGTAAGAGATTGGCAACATAGACGTTTTCCACCTATTGAATTGTTTTGTTACGAAAGAAAAAAAAATAAGGAAGAAATTTGTCTTACTGAGTATTAAAATATCTCGTGGGTCTTTAAATAGTGTTTCGTTTCCGCGTTACAGAGGTTTCCGTCTTAAGCAGGACATCTTTAAGTATAAAATCAAACCGTTCTGAAAGTTTTATTTCCGTATCTACAGGCTTCGTTCTTATAAAGGTCCCGGGATATGCAGTTTTTACTGTATTTATATTATGTTCTATTATAAGCGAAGGCATTATCACCTATGCTCTCCAAAAAGAAAGATAGTTCCTACCAACCAAATGCTGTAAGAGAAAGGCCAAATGGCCTTGGTTAGACATTCAGGGAGTTCACGTATCAGTAGAAGAAAGAAGACTTGCACGGTGGTTCCATGAGTGCTCGTATGGCCTACATGAATGTGCTTCGAACACTAAAACGATATGCTTATGGTATGCATTTTCGTCAGACCTCAATTTAACTAAACTAACAGAAATAAAGCACATATAAACAAATGTGCTTGCGTTTTGAGACAGCAACTAATCTTCTAAAGGTACTCCTGCTGACATCTCTTGAGTAACAATTAAGTAATTAATTAAACCTACAGTCGGCGTTCGCCTAATTACATTTGATTATAATGCGGTTACAAAACTTGCAATATGTTTATTACACATTTGGGCCATATTTATGAATCACTCCCAAGAGGTGGGTGGCTCCCAGGAGTATATAATTTCAATTCCCCTGGGAACCACCCACTCTTGGGGGGTTATTTATAAATATGACCCTAAGATTCCTTTTGAATCTGTGCCAGTTTTTATTAAAAATGACACAGTTTCAAAGGTTGATAACGCAAAATTTTGTGGCAATTCATGATAGTTAATATCAAATGGGAAAATACATAGTTCACCTTGCCATAAGTAGTAGCAAGAGCCTAGTCTGTACTCTTTCTTTCTATCTTTCTTTTGTCTTCCAGGTGATTACAATCATTCCACACTAGTGTTGTGAAATCCATTATCGGACATATAAATATCTGAAACAATTTTAGAAGAGTCAGATCAAAAAAAGCTTCGCACATCTCCATAGAATTCCGACCTTATTTACTTGTTCGTTTACACTTATCTGTGACTCTTAGATCTTCCACACAATCAGTTCTATTAATCATATTCCCACTAAGATCGCAATATATCTTTTACTTCTTACTTTGTAACGGGTCTGTTTATCTTCAATAACTAAGCAATGGTCCATCTGGTCCTTATAGTGTTGCTGCTGCGGGGTCGCAATTCACGGACTCCTATTACATCAGATCTCACGGGTCGTGCTGGGTTCGTAACTTGTCTTCTTGGTAAAATCTTGCACACCTACACCTAACAGCGTGCCCCAAGTCTACACCGTAGTGGTGGCACACGAGTAAATGACTACGATCGCTGCGGCACTTTTCAACAGCCTGGGTGACCACAGACTAGTCCTCCACTACGTCTAACTAATAAACCAAACGCAGATGATGCCATAAAAGATACTTTTTAATCAGAGAATTATTATCAAAATTACCTCTACGAGAATTTCCCTCTACATGCTGGGCGAGCAAATAATGTATTTTTTCCCCAGCTTAACAATAAACGAGAGATGGACTTCTAGTTAACCTTAGGTACTTTCGTCCTGGGAAAAAATATCTGCTTTTGTCAATGACTTACATAGTAATAAGGGTAAAAAGGTAGGTAGGAATTGGAGGCATAGTTTGGGATAATAGATGATCAGGAAGGTTCATTTATGTGTTCTCCAGCCGCCCGTCTCGCATCACTAGACAGGCACTCAAGTCTATTTCGTTCTAAAATTCTATTTGTACTTTTAATGTTTTGGATTTTCTTGTAGGTTAAGTATGTATTGAATTGAGAAATTATTGGCATGTAATTGATGAAATCTTGGAAAACTGAACTTGTTTACGTCTATGTGATGAGTTAGAATTTTGCTATATTGTGTTTAGAGAAATATTTCTTTCTTCTGTTCTTTTAGAATATAATTGAGTGGAGTCAGACCTGAAGTCCTGTACAGAGTATCAATGTTATCGTTCCAAAGCCTCAAAGCAAATCTAATAGACTCTTTTTTCAATTTTCAGGAGAGGTTCATTTTTTTTCAGAATTATATAGTTGATGCCTATATGAAATAATAGCTCTGATTATCGATTTGTATAGATATATTTTTATATCCACTGGAAGATTGCCTTTGCAAAAGATTGCTCTTAATGTTCTCTTAGACCTTCCTTGCGTAAGTTGAAGATGTTTCTTGAATGTCACCCTTTCATCGAAAGTAACTCCCAGATGTTTAATGAATTTGGCAGGTTTAATCCTAATATTATTTAGGGGCAAGTATTTATTTTTGTCACGAATGGTGTTACGTCCTGATGAATAGAAGATAATAAATTGACTCTTGTTCTCATTTAAAGTTAGAAGCCAGGTATTGCACCATTGGACAAATTGTTGAGTGATTGTTTCTAAATTGCTGATTACCGTTTTAGAGGATTTGGTAGTGGACCAGTATGCAGTATCGTTTGCGAAAAGATCTAATTGCGTGCAGTTATCTATCGGAAGTGGCGTGTCATTTACATATATTAAGTAAAGGAAGGGACTCATAGCTGCTCCTTGTGGTACTCCTCTTTTAATGTGTATGACCTTACTGAAGTTTGTATTTCTCTTGATTTGGGTGGTCCTCTCTTTCAAAAAGTTGGCTATCCATCTAATATATGTGGTGGGTAATTGAAGTTTGTGTAGTTTGAACAGA
>JAGDQP010002439.1:0-28745 GCA_022664845.1 Lepisma saccharinum
AAGTCACTGCCTAATAAGCTGTCCGTGACTATAGTGTTACTCTATGTCATTACATTTTTGTAATTTTTTTTTATTCTGACCTCATCCAAAGATATTCACTCTACATGTCACGTGACAAGATTGCTGCCACCAGTACTTTTTACATAAAATGGTTGTGAGAGGAACTGCTTCGCAATCTTTTATCGGAAACGGAAGTATGACGCTAATAAGTGGTGGTTTTATTGTTAATGTTTTTGTCAAACAAAGAGTGACCTTTTAAGTGAAGTGCTTTGTAGATACAACGAAGAATATTAGGTCTATTATTATGATAATGATATTTTCATGTACTGTGACCAGAGAATGTGTTTCCTTACGGATGGAGGGTGTTTCGAATGATGCTGATAATGGAATGGACTTAGGTGCCACTGTTAGGTTGGACACAATGACAGCTATGTAGATCCTGACTATGTCTAAAGTAGTAGCAACGACGGAGATGACCAGCCTGCTTTTAACAGCAGCCAGATGTAGGCATCATGTGTGCTTGTTTGAAAAAAAAAATCTTGACCTTCCTTTCAAAATGGGTGGAACGCAAATACGCCTAGGCTAACGCAGTTTCTGAGAGAGGTAGTTTAAAGGGTCACTCCGTCAGGCTTAAATGTGAGATCTTTTCCCTCCATCAATACTGAGAAAAATTTGGTATTACTATTTACAACTCTCGGTCTGGTAAGTCCCTGATACGCCTGTTCGTGGTTAGGTACGCGCAGTGCTGACCACACAGCCGTTACTCAGATGGACGCAGTTACACCAAACACGGACAGATGGTGCTGGGGCAGGCTCAGGGCCTATATACCTGTTACGCCAGTGGTTATTTTTTATTTACAACTCAGTATAGAAATATTGCCCGGTCAAATAGGCCATATAGTGCCTGCTGCGACCGAGCGCGTCCACAGGTTGCGGATAGTGGAACGACCCCCCAGCTAGGAGGGTTAGTTGCGAAATATCAATCGCGGGCAGTATGGCTAAGGGAGACAACCCTGACAGAAAACACTGCTGCCTTGCAGTTGGTGGAGGGATCCACAAAGGCTAAGGGAACAGGACCCTGACAGAATACTCCAGGTTGGGGGTTGAGCGTAAGGCTAACAACCTAACCTCATAAAAAAAAACATTGTTGTGAAGCCGACAAACAAGCCTCGGAAGGACGGAAAATCAAAGAAACTAGGACACGAACGGATTAGGCAGCTGAGAAAGGAAGAACAGAAGAGAACTACAACCACCGTCGCAACGTGGAATGTACGAACCCTAGGAAAACCAGGAGTAGTTAAAGAAGTAGCAGACAAATACGGAATCAATATTCTGGCAGTACAAGAGACAAGATGGAAAGGGCAAGGCCATTTCAAATCAGGCAACTATACAGTGTTCTACAGTGGTGGAGACGGAAAGGAATACGGAACAGGATTTATAGTAGATAAGAACACTAGCAAAGCTGTAGTTAACTTCACACCGGTAAATGAAAGAATATGCATATTAAGACGTAAAGGCAAGATGTTCAATATCACTATGATCTGCATATATGCGCCAACTGACGAGACGGAAGCGGAGACCAAAGACGAATTCTATGAACACCTGGAAAATACATATGATTCAATACCACAACATGATGTAAAAATAGTAATAGGTGATGTTAACGCCAAAATCGGAAGACGAGATACCTTTAGGAAAATAATCGGAAAAGAAAGCCTACGTAGTTAGAGTAACGATAACGGCCTACGAGTTATAGATTTCGCAGGGAGTAGAAGAATGGTGGTCAGAAGTACTCAATTCCCAAAGAAATATACCAAGAAAGAAACCTGGATCTCACCAGATGGAAATACAAAAAACCAAATAGACCACGTACCGATTGCCAGCAGACACGCAACGGATATAATGGATATTGAAAACTGTAGAGGTGCAGACTGCGAATCAGATCACTTCTTAGTGAAGGTTAAATATAGACAAAAAATAGCATGTTATAGAAATAGTAAAGGTAAGAAACAAGAGAAGTACAACATAACAAAGTTGTTGAAATACGAGGCAGAAAGAGAGATATATAAAGCGGAATTGGAGAAGAAATTACAAGAAAAAGACGCATGGCATAGCCATGACATTGAGGAGCAATGGCAATGCATCAAGGAGTGCATTCAAAATACAGCAGAAGAAACCAACAAGAAGAGAAGAATGGTGGGATGAAGAATGCAGGAGAGCGAAAATGGCAAGAATGAAAAATGATAAATAGAAACACGAAAGGAAATAGAGAGGAATTGAAAGTGAAAAGAAAGGAGTCCGACAAAATATGCAGAAAGAAGAAAAGGGAATTTGAAAAGCAAAACATAGCAGAAACTAAAAGATCAGGAGAAGCAAAAGACACGAGAAACTTCTATGCAAGAGTCAAAAAAGAAAAGAAAGGATTTCAACCGAAAATAACGTTTTGTAAGGACAAAAATGGCGATGCCTTGTCACCACTACTGTTTAACTTAGCGTTAGAATATGCGATTTTAAAAATTAAAGGGGACAAAAAGGGACTATCATTGAATGGTTTGTATACGCGGAGGATGTAGATTTAATAGGGGACGATATAGATGCACTACAAAGCAACACTGATGCCTTAGTTGAAGTGTGCGATGAGATAGGTCTACAGGTAAACATAGATAAAACAAAATACATGATAACAAGTCGAAACACAGGGAATGAAGGAAATAAAAACAAGAATTAGGGATGAAGTCATAGAGAAAGTAAACAAATTTAAATACTTGGGAGCATACAATACGTAACAAGCAAAAATGAGGTCACGGAAGAAATAAAAAGTCGCTTAGTATCGGGGAACGCATGTTTCTATTCAGTCCAAAAACTTCTAACATCGCGATTAATATCAAGGAAATTGAAATTAAAAATATACAGAACGGTTATTCTGCCGGTAATACTTTACGGTTGCGAAAGTTGGAGTACGACCCTAGCAGATGAACATAAATTACGTGTATTTGAAAATAAGGTTTTGAGAAGGATATATGGTCCGAAACGGGACGAGATGACTGGAGAGTAGAGGAGACTGCATAATGAAGAACTCCACGGACTGTACGATTCACCAGATATTACAAAAATAATGAAATCGCGACGACTAAGGTGGGCAGGCCATGTAGCTCGGATGGGGGAAAAACGAAGATTATATTCTATCCTGGTTGGAAGGAGGCCATTGGGAAGACCAAGACGTCGTTGGGAGGACAATATTAGCAGAGATCTTCGAGAAGTAGGTGTTCGTGATGAAAATTGGCTTGTTATTGCCCAGGATAGAATCCAATGGCGAACGTTTATTACTGCGGTGATGAACTTGCGAGTTCCATAAGTCATAGAGTTAGTTAGTTAAGTGTTTTTTAATTTAATAAATAACAAACACAGTAAGCATTTTCAATTTATTACCCACAAACAAAAACAACAACAGCAAACACAGATTTTACATTTATTCGCGTCGTGAAGAAGAAGTGGATAACTTTGAAATGCATCACAGCTAATTGTCAATAATTTCTTAAATTAGTTAGGACTTCCCACGAGGTGAGCGTTAAAGTAATTGTTATGAAGAAACGTTTATTTTAACAATTGGAGAAGTGTTTATTTTATCAATTACCCAACTAAGACAAAGCCCAACCTGAGACACAGTTACCTAAATAAATAAAATTCATTCAGATTCAACTCACTTCAAATAGTTCAGAAAGTATACGTTGAAGTTAAGGTAATTTCAAAACTTAGTTCAACATAAGAACAAGACTACTTAACCACCAAAAAATTAGAAAAAAAAAAAAAAAGAAGAGATGCATGGTTACAGTAGAGAAGAGAAAGATGGGTCGCCACACCCGCACTCTCAAGTCTGTGAGTGCCTGAGGGGATTCTTACAAAAATAAATATCTTTAAGTGTCTCATTCTGTGATCTTAAATTTACCAAGTCAATAAAGATTTTCTTTTAATTCTTACTTTATTAGATGAATCAGTCCCTGTGTGTTGCGTGACGTCAATATTGTCTCCTTCATCTGAATGATTTGGTGACAGTTCATAAGAGTAACTGGTATTAGGTTTGTTGAAATTAATTTGTCGTTTGTGATAAACACAACGATAACCATGTACTGAAACTAAATAAGTATTAAATCCAATTCGTTTTACTATCTCTCCCATAAAAATAATTAGGCAGTTTTGATGGATGATTTTGTAACCATATCATTTTACCAGCTTCAGTAGAATTATAAAAGGTATTTGTAGTTTTTGAGTGATTTTTGTACTTCACCAGACTATAATCTGTTCGTTGTTTGTATGAAAATATTAGGGATGAAGGAATTTTGACCATCGACTGTAGGAGCTGTGAACCTTAATGAGTGTAAGATTTTTTGTAACCATTGTTCCGCCTGACAGGGCCGTGGTGTTGTAGCCATAATTTATTCAAAGCTGTTTTTTATGGTTTGAACTGATTTTTCCACCAACTCGTTACTGGGCGGATGAAAGGGAGCCATACATCTGTAAGATGAGAACAACTATTTGAACAAATCAACATTTTATAACCTCTCCATGTGCCAAAATCCAAATGTATATGTTGAAATGGTTATTCAATTTTGGGCCATGAATAAAAATTATTAGTTTGTGGAGACATTGATTTACTGACAGAACAATTTAACGCCAAATCTTTTATTTCTTTGTATTTGGTAGGCCACCAGACAGCATCTCTCTCAGTGTATAATTTAGATATTTCCCAGTGAAATTCGTGCAATATTTGTCGATATTCGGATCTTAAGGAGCGTGGTAATACTACATGTTGACCCCACATATAATATATATTAAAATATTGTTCTAAATCCTACCTTTGTAATTACCTGGGAATTCAGGGTTGAAAAAATCATGATTGATTTTTCTTTTAAAAAATCGTTTTGTTGATTTTTTTTTTATTTAAATCGATCGTTTTATTTAAATAAAAAAAAATATTTAAATAACTTGCGGCACTCATACAGCTACTAATTTAGTGGCTTTTTTTAATACATTAGCCAGTAAACGCTAAAGTAAAATTCACAAATATATGGTATTTGCTACAGAAGATATGGCGTTACTTATGGTAAATTTTACAAAGGAAAGTCAACATGTAGGAAACTTCTACGTTGCTTTCGTCGGTACAAAATGAATGAAGTGGTTTCAGAGGTATGTACATCGTAATTAAGTTCGAGAAAAAAACGATTTACCTTCTAAAATGATGTCTGTTCCTTCCTACGTAACCGCAAATTGTATAATCGCAATTGCTTCTTTTTTCCACGCTACATCTCCCAAACGAAATGTTCCACGATTTATGTTTTCTAAGATATATTTGAGTTCATTTCAGTTAAGGAGTTTTCAGCTCTCAAAATTGTTCTACCAATTTGGGAAAGTCTTATGACAACAAATTCCATAAAGTATGAGAGCTATTTTGGAGCCACGGTCGCTCAGTGCTAGAGCGCTCACTTCTGGTCCGTGGGGTCCACGATTCGATTCCAGCTCGTGCCATATGGACTTTGTGGTGAACGAAAACGGTGTGTGCGTGAGTTTCCACAGGGTTCTTTCGTTTCCTCCCACTTTCCTTATTCCACCAATTGTCTCATCATCATCCATTTGGCCTGATTCAAAGTTGCCTAAACATTTTAGATAAAATTCAATTTGGTGAGAGCTATTTCATGCAGTCAAATCAATAGTGGATACGCAGCTTTGCATTTTCATCCTTCAGCATACACATAGGTAAACTTTACACTTCCATTGAGTATAAATTGCTTTTGAGCAATTTGGGAAGAAATAAAATAATTTTATACAAATTAGGTAATGTTACGAAACATTTTTGTTGTTGTTGTTGTTTTGTTTTGTTTTGTAAACAAATGGATTTTCTGCTTTCTGTGTGTTCATTTTCATATGTATTTAAAAAATGAACATATTTGTAGCACAAATTGTAAACTTATAAATGTGAATTGGGTTCGTACGTTCTCTTCTAAAATTTCGATAATCAAAATAAACCAATCAAATAGTTCGTTAAAATTCTAGGTCGCTCACTTTGGTTTTGGTTTACATCATCAGAAGAGCCTATCATCACAAAAGGACTAAAAGATAAATTTCAAGCTTACACACAGAACATAAATCACAGAATGATTAAAAATACTGCACTTTATTTCTGCCTTTTTAATAAAAGATATATATTTATTATTTAAATCATTGTTAAAATAAAAATCACCTGATTTAAATCAATCAACCTTGTCTGGTATTGAATTAGGCCATCTATTTGCTACCTGTTGATATAACATGTCTCTTAAAGCGTGTTCTTTAACTTGATTGTATAATATCAAGGAACTATCGACTGTGGCAATGTATTCAGAAGAAACTTCGCTATCGCCAGTTTCTGTAAGTAAGGGTCTGCAAGACAGAAAATCGGCTACTTCTACGGACTTGTCATATTCGAAATGAACGTCGTACATCGCGACGAACAGGCACCATCTTTGCATACGTGGTGATGCAGTATTTGGAATGGACTTATTAGAGAAATTTTACTTTGCAGGTAAAGAATGAGTAACCATCATTATACGTTTACCATACATGTATTTGTGAAATTTTGCGTAAAGCAAATACTATTCCCAGAAATTCATGCTCGTGTTGAGCATACCGCTTTTCAGCAGTTGACAAGGGTGCTGAAGCACATTGAACTGTTTTTAGTTTACCTTGTACTTTATTAAAAAAGTACGGCACCAACTCCTTCTGGAGTAGCATCGATAGTTACCACAATATCCGCTTCATGGTCAAAAAGGTTGTAAAATTAACGCATAATTAGTTCATCCTTAAGTCTCTGGAATTCCAGGCTATGCTGAGTTGTCCAATTCCCTAGCTCATGTAACTTGGGGCTTTTCATTGACATGCCCGGTACATGTTTATGATAGTAAGCGAAGATTCCGAAAAAGGACTTCAATTGCGTAACGTTGAGTGGTTCTGGTACTTTGAGAATTGGATCGATTTTATCTGGAGCTACTTTGATTCCGTCCCCACTTACGATAAAGCCTAAATATTTGATTTCTGATTCGAAAAAGATTCTCTTATCCAGTTTACCCTTGACATCATATTTATGAAAAATGGATAGCACTTTCTCCACTCTTTTAAAGCATTCTTTTTTCTCTCTGCCGAAAATTAACACATCGTCTAGATAACATCGTACTCCGTCCAGATGGCCCAATAGATTATTCTTGAACCTCTGAAAGATCTGGGCGGAGCTGTTCAATCCAAATGGTAACCTTTTTTGAAAATAATTTCTCCATGACGTGCTAATCGCCATTAGTTTTTGGGAGTATTCGTCTAACTCTAGTTGCAGATATATGCTATGCAAATCCAAAAACGTGAAGCATGATGCCCCATATAAACTATTCATTGTTTCCTCAATCTTCGGTAATGGGTAATTTTGTTAATCAGAGACAGTGTGCTTTTTCAATCGAGGCATAAACGTATTTCATTATTACGTTTTCTCACTACTGCTAATGAAGTGGGCCACCGTGTAAATTTCACTGGTTCTATTGCACCCTGTTTCTCTAGTTGTTTTTAGTTCTGTGAAGACCTGTTCCTTCAGATGTATTGGGATTTCATAATAACGTCTATATATTGTCATTGCATTAGGCTGAATTGAGGACATTGCCATGTGCCCTTTTTCCGGCAATCGCTTTAACCGATCCGCCGTGTTCGTTTCTATATATCCTGCAAATTTCAAGTTAATATCTCTATTCGTTAGCTTGATAGAAAGAAATATGTAGAAAAGTTTCCGCAAGTGAACACTGTTGCGCGTCTTGCTTTCGGACCCTGCTGGCGTACAAAACCTCAACTCGACTATGATCAAGTTTTGTTGATGGTTCAGCAATGTGTTTGATGTAGAACTTCTTCACATATTTTCCGTCAGAGGCCAATCATTTACACAGTGCGAGAGAAACTTTGGTCTGGTTAGATCACACATAAAAACAAGTGAATTAGAAATTAGCCCGTCACCGGGAAAAAAGACGTTCTTTTCGATTGAAATTGAATGGGAGAAATTATTGCCTTAGCTAGAACGGCGTGGAAAATGTTTTTGCGGCCATTTTGAATCCACGATGGCGACTTTTTCAAATTGATGTAATATTTTTCTCAACTACTCTTGATAATACACCTTTATTCTAGCTCAAACGGCGTGGAAAATATTTTTGGTGGCCACTTTGAATCCAAGATGGCGACTTTTTCAAAATGTAGTATTTTTCTTTCTGATAATGCGCCTTTATGCCAAATTTCGTATCTCTAGCTCAAACGGCGTTAAAATTAATTTTTGGAGTCCGCCATTTTGGATCCAAGATGACATCTTTGGAGGCATTTTGTAATATTTTCGTAACTTAATAGTGATGGTGTACCGTCATACCAAATTTCGTGTTTCTATCTCCAGCCGTTTAGACTGTGACAGTATGAAATCTTTGATTGCCGGAAAAGGACACAACATGCATACACAATTTTCACGCAAACTGAAATCTATCAGATTAGTTAACAGTTTTCAAATCTGATTTTATGCGCTTTATACTGGTGTCAACGACATAAATATTCTTTCACAAACTTGGTAATATTCAACCTAAATCTTTACCAGCTGTTTACCAAAAATGCGTTTTTGCGCTATGTGCCCTTCCGGCAATGTCCTCAATTTGAATATTCACCTTATAGCCCTTAACTGGTTTAGATATACCGCTATTAAACACCTCTTTGAATTTTTCTAATAAAAACTCTTTTTCTAGCATCGGACCTGTCGTTAATTGTTAAAAAAAAATGTTGTTAGGGTGCTTTTGTCTAGAAAAATATTAGTTTTCCAATGTGGCCATAGTTCTGCCAACGAAGTGCGCCCCAGAATTGGAAAATCTAATTTGTTGTTCACAATGATTAATTCTAACTGATAAGCTTTATTTTCATGTTCCACTTAAACTTGAAATGCTCCTTCTACTTTTAGGTGGGTACTGGACGCCCCTCTTAAAGTTTTAGTTGATTTATACAAAGATTTATATGAATAATATTTAGAACACATGATCCGCCACTGAGACTTCAGCTCCAGTGTCTAATAAAAATTGTACCTTATTTTCATTACAAAGTAATGAGACCAAGAGCTTAGAAGTTGTATCATTTTGTTTGTTAGTAAATATAACGAATCCATTTCCTGTGTAACGGAATACTCATTTAAATTCTCCTTGTGGACATTTTCTTCAGCCAAACCACTACAGTAAACATACCTTCCCAACAAATTTAAGTTACGCAGAATAAATAATAATTGACGTATTCGTGATACACTCATATACAATAAATGTATAGACATAAATCCAATGTTGATGTGCTTATTCTCTTGTCACCTGGACCTTATATCATTCATTACTATTTGAGATTTAAAGGAACAACACATTTCCAATACTATTGTGTGCTGAAGCTCCCAACACTGACCTTGAATGAGCCAATTCTGCTGTAAAATTAGTACTTTGTTTAGATGCAGTCATCTTGTAAAATGCAATATTTGGCCGATAAGTATACAGCAGATTACAAACAAATTTATTCCCGAAGTATATTAAACTGTAGAATAGCCTTGTTTCAAAGGAAACATTTATTTTGTTTAATAAGTAACAATAAATCCAATTTCGTAACTGATATGAAATTAATCTCATCTGGAAACGAACGGCTCTCCGTGTGAGCACACAAATGCATAAATCGTAATAACGAAATTAGTGTTCTTCATGCAAATAGTACGTATCATACTTAGCTGACTTCAATGTAGCAATCACTCCAACAACAGAAGCTAAAATCGACATAGAATCCTCCAATATGTTAAAATCCTTAAAGCAGGAGTAATGTTGAAAGACACGAACAATGTAAATACCATAGAGTTAGGAAGAAAATAGAGAGAACATACATGACGTCACATGAAGCCAAATTCTGTTCATCGGCAGCCATCTTGTGTAGCCCCATTAGAGTCCCTCTATACCGAGCACTGTGAGGATTGCCTTTTTCGATAGAGGATGAGTGCACCTGAGAGAGACAATGCTCAGAAAAGAGGGTCTCTAAATATGGGGCCACACAAGATGGTCGAAATACCTCGTCCCTTCCGTCTCTTGGCTTCATTCCCCTCTCCAACAAAAGAGCCTAAGGTTCCCTCTATTTATATTCCTAACTCTATGGTAAATACTAAACTTCTTCTTTTAACAAGAACGCAACGATATATAAAATCGAAAAGCAAAGTATAACTGTTGCCAGGTCCTATTCCAACAACATAACACTTAGAGTATTCTCCCATTATTCCAATTTCAGCAATGACGGCATATTTCTCACTATTATTTGATGTACCAAATGACCCCATTTTCCTTCGCTTGACGTTTTGAAATTGCATGACCAACATGATTTCACGTGTATGTGTTGCTTGGGAAGTGAAGTGGAGGACACCTCACACCATTGTTAAAGCGGCAGCGAACAATAAAAGCAAAGAACGTCCTGGAGCGTTACGCAAACACTGGGCAAAACAAACAAAAAATCAGTTCGCCGACGAAAATGTTTCTATTGTGAAAGAGGCATTCAACTCTCAAAAAACACAGGGTATATAGTTCCCTCGAAGTTAGTGAGAAGGCACCGATGGGAGCTCCATATCTGGTAGCAAGAGGTGAAGACATTCGCCAGGGCCTATCAGCAGTCGTGGTAAAGGAAGGTCCTCAGCACCACATTGGTTTTTGGGTGGGACTCAGCACCGGATCAGAAGGAACGCACAACCCAACAGTGGATTCAGCAACATGTGCCAGACTTCATTTTCCCTTCTGAATTAACCCTCTGTCAGTCCAGTTCTCAACCCGTGTGATAAGGTTAGTGGCAGCTTTCCCTCTAAGAGCTGTGCGTTCGGCCATTGATGAATGATCAGCAGTTACTTCGGGATTGTGAGTGTGCTAAAGGTAGACATTTTGAAAAGTAAGTCAGGCTTTGTAATCTTATTTATGTATCACATGACTCTCAGGATATTACAGTATCTCTAAACTCATGTTGTCTTTTCATTGCAAACCTTCTGGCAGAAATGGTACGACTAAGTGGGTTTGATTTAAAATCATTGTGCAATTTTTCT
Source organism: Lepisma saccharinum (assembly GCA_022664845.1). NCBI lineage: Eukaryota > Metazoa > Arthropoda > Insecta > Zygentoma > Lepismatidae > Lepisma > Lepisma saccharinum. Next base: position 11,129 of record JAGDQP010002439.1, read on the forward strand.
AACCTACAAAATTTCCTATTGGTCATATTCTGTGAATATGTGTGTACAAATGGAAACTTATCAAGACACCAACATGAATAAGGGACGTTTATCACCATAAAAGATTTGATCACAACCTCCCATTCCCGTGATCAATGGATAAGGTTTATGTCTACAAATCGACGCAAGAGGTGGAGTGGATTTACCATCTTACGGTGATCCCTTAGTTACACCAAGTGTACGTCAGAATTGTACCGTTGTCACTTTCTTGCTAATTACAGTCACCGAGGGACAGCATACTTCAGACTGCAAACTAACTTACTTTCCAAGCAACACAGAAACGTAATATTTACGTGAAGGTGAGGAATTGTGTAAAATGACGTGAATAACACGTGATAAATTATGGTGAAATGTCACAGTCGAAAAGGCTTCATTTACATGATGAACATATAACATCCGTTAGTAATCCTCAATTCACGTTTGAATCATTTGCCTATTGGAGGCTCGTGAGTAAATCATACGAAAGGTTAGAAAGATGACATTTACGTAATGTCGTTTCAGCAATGACGTCATATTTTTCACTTATTTAACGTACCAAATGACGTTATTTTCCGTCACTTGACGTCGTTTGATAATTTATGACCAACAAATGACGATGATTTCACGTGTCTGTGCTATTTGGGTTAGGTTAGAGATATCAGTGTAACCCACTAATGTAAGGTGTAAATGATACAGTCTTTGTCAATAAGTTATACTCCGTCTGCGGAAGAAGGAAAGGAAAGATATCAGTGCTGATCATAATTCAAGTCAATCATTCTGGCGTGCTGCATATTGGGTGTAGGTCAAAATTCAAAAGGTGTCGTCGTTCTTCCAATGAAACAACATTGCAGCAGTAAGTAAAGTCACGACGTTTTGTTATGCTGTACTTGCTCGAAAATAAAGACTCCTTTTGTACCGAATTTCCGTTCCAAAATTTAGGAAGGATTGTTTATTCTAGTCGGGTCTTTAAAACGAGTATATGTAGGCGAGAAAACACTATAAGGAGTACGCCGGTGATTCCTCCAGTATCGAATCAGATTGAACAGAAAAGTCGTGGCCTACTCTTCGCTTTTCTCGATACATTCAACAGCATTCAGCATGAATAAACCCATAAAGCTTTCCGAAGCATTCATTCCTGCTTCATACATACTGACCCGCACAAAGGTTACTTTCGAAGAACTAGAGCTCTGCTGATTGTGTTGAATGAAAAAGTAAATGAACTGTAAATGAAAAAGTATAGAAACCGTCTTCGGCATTACAAATTTATTTATGTTTTCATTTTAAAGGAATATCATTAACAAATCATAATTTTGTTAGCCATTTTTAACGACATTCAGAGTTTCCTTTTTAGACATAGTACGGTGTTCCAATCACCACAAATGATATCTATTGTTCTTGCATCAATTGTCTTGCTTGCTTTTTCGAAAGGTAGAAGAACCATCTCATCAACACCAACAACATTGCTTAAGCCTAGCTGGGAATACTCATTCCATCCACAACCCCATACCGAGCCGTCATCTGAAACGAAAGAGAAAAATAATAGCTCACACGCTAGATCTAAACAGGAAGATTAACACTTAACGTCTTGAAGCTTGTAGCGTACGAGACTATACTCTGTTTCAAAGTGTAATTATCTGTGGGAGAAGGTATATTTAATTTAGAGTTCCCGTATTTCTTTGAGCAACTTTTTACGTAAACACCTGGGAAATGTTCGTCCAAAAGTGGGGCATGAGTAAAACATTAAGGATATAATTACACAGAGTCCTTGTATCTATTAGTTATTCATTAATATAAGCTGAGAAAGCTAAATATTACAACACCAAGATAATTTCCTTATCCTTTGAAGAAAATAAATTCAACCATGATCCTAATGGCGTAAAGTTAAGAATTTACATGACTGACCGACTCACTGCATAAAACTGTCAACGATCTTATTCTTCGTGTGTAGGGGCACAGGCGAGTATACTAAATTTTTCCCATATAAAGAATATGTTGTTTTACCCTAATCCCGAAAATTACTGAGCTGCACCTTTCAGGTAAAACCGGATGTTACTTATGACATATCCAGACACCCAAAGAATTATTTTCTTTATCTTTTTGTTGGTAAACGAATTGTTGAAACAGCTTAATTGTTGTTGTAAATATCAAAACCTATAACAATGAACAAAAACTAAAATAAAAAATCGGCATTGATCGAACTCTTGAATTGGTTATGAACTTTGTTCCCTGAAAGTTGGAACTCTCTAGGCTTGAATTTGTAGGAGCAGAAATGAAATTTCGTGCAACGATAAAAATACATTAGACATGTATGGAGGTAGTGCTGCCATCTTTTGTTGGAGATCGTTGCTTTACATTAACCTTACGTACTGTCCTTCAGTACATTTCTAAGCACCTTAATTGCATAATAAATATGATTAAGTTTCTTGCTAATATCTTATATATGCTTATCCCAGAATAGGTTTTCTTGTATCCAACTTCCTAAAAACGTTGTTAATTTCACGTTTTCAGTTTTAAGGGATGTTTGTTATAGTTCCGTGTGTTTGTTACGTCGATGGTGGAAATTCATTATTAGTAACTTTTCGGCACTTAATGTAATTTTATTCATTGTGATCTACTTAGTTTCGACATGGTCTCACTTAGTTTTCTTTGATTTGTTCTTAATTATGTTCCTTTAATATCACATTCGTATCGTCCGCATCGAGTGCTGTCTTAGTCGGATGAATGTTATGTGGCAGAATGAAAGAGGTCCTTATACTGACCTTTGAGGTAGGTTCTAAACCAGTTACACGCAACCTCAATTATTCCATAGTTCTGTCGTTTTAAGAGCAGCTCTGCGCACGGCACTAAACGAAAAGCGTGAGAAAGATCAAGAAAAACACTTATACATCCATTTTTCTTAACTAAATTTTCCCGTACTGTTTCCATGAAATCATAAATAACTCTTACTGTCGATTTTTCCTTTTAAGGACTTTTCTGTTATGTTAAACGAAGGCTGAATATTTTCCCATTTTAACCGCGATTCGTGTTGCAACCAAAGTACGCATGAAAAGTTAATGTAGCGATGTACATACTGGGAAGTGTGCACTGACAAGTACGTACTTCGGGTGTGCATATTCCAAGTTTATACTCGCGCTTTTGAAAGTCTAAGTAATGTCGAATTCTACTTCTAACTCGAAATCTTTTCTACATACTCGACATCTGGCAACTTCGACATTTTTTTTAACATAAACGTAGTTCCAACTTAAAAGGATATTGTGTTTTATTTACTTTCCACTCTTCTTCACTTTTATATTATATATACTGTTCTTTCTTTTTCTGCTTAAATTAAGTGTCTTAATGTTTAGTTATGCTCTGAGAACAAAGAGCGAATCATGTTAGAACGTAAATAAATCGGTGTCACCACATCTTGGGACTACAAGGATACCACAAAAGATTAAGTAATATTGTAGCTCCCGGTGCAAAAGTGTCTATTTTCAATCATACTCTTAGAAGATAGGTAATATTTTGGGTTATGTATCTCACAATGTGATCTCTAGGACGATATAGTAACAATAATACACTGAAGCGTATCGAGACATTATATGGGATGTACAGTTGGCAACATTAACGAACTTTAAGTATCCTAAACGTACGTTAAAACTCGCCGTGTGATGACGAGACTATCTTCGAATGTCACGTATTACATGGATTCTATGACAATCGATAGATTTATTTATTATTTTTATTAATTACACCCCATCGGTTGAATTGTTGTTAACGTCCTAAACGAGCTTCTAAGTATGAGACCTATAGTTTTTTTGTAAAATGGACTTCGAACCATTCCGTCCAATAGACCCTGCCGCGAATGGAATCCATTACCACGCGCACAGAAAGCGAGCACGCTTAGTTCTTACGTAAAGTTTATAGAGAATGAAGGTGGACTCCATTAACACTGAGTGTACATGGACCTTTTGTTTTATCCTCTATATTGAGTTTGATTTCATTGTAAAAATATTTGTTTACAATAGAAAAGCAGGTCGTTATATGACTATATTTACTGTAAGAGTTGTTGCACATTTGCCAAGTGGTCATTTGGAACTTTGGTGCAAACTTTCACATTTTCTACGCCAAAAACTTTTGGAAGTGTGATGTAGTATGTTATCCTGTTTCAACAGTTCAGAGAAATGGTTAGTTTGGGACAAGAGGGAATAGGCTGGATAAAGTTTTAATAAATGTCGAAATAAAGTACAGTTGTTGAATATGTGTGCATTAAGAGTTTACTAAACGTTCAAATAGTCAGGCCACAACGTTTATATAGATTTAATAAAACTTTATGTTGTGTGGGACATAAGAATTTGCCGCTATTGCCGATACCTCAGTGATAGAACATTTGCCGAATGTGTTAATTCAACATGTTTTTTCCTATGCATTTTACAATATTTATTTTACTTATATCTAAAAACCAGAAAGTGGATATTGAAGACAAAATACAGCATTACACCCTTGTACTTACCTAAAATCGTTACTGTATGCCTGGCTCCACACGCTGCTTTCAAGACATTTACAGTGACACCATTCGGCCAATCTACAGGAGAAGGAATTGGTTGAAGAGAAACAAAATTTTGCGTTATCTCAAGTTCTTTAACTGGTTGCTTCTGTTGAAAACATTCTTGCTCTTCGACAACTGACGAACTGCCACCTGACGCCATTTTCATTTTCTTTTTACACTGCAATATTTCCAAATCACTATCCACTGATGTTTCAATGTGTTGATCACGTTCAGATTTTAATTGCTGAAGTTTAGTTTGGCTTCGGCTTGAATTACTTGAAGCTGTTTTAATAATGTTCCTTAAATTTTGTGATTTAAAGCCTAATTGGCCAAAATTATTCCACCCCCATGAGTACAGGTCACCGGATGCTGTAACAGCAACTGAATGCCAGCCTCCCGCTGCTATGTGGGTCACATGCAGACCAGACAGAACGCAAACTTCACGAGGAGCTTCTTCATGTTCTAATTCTCCATGGCCAAGCTGTCCTCGACTGTTAAACAAAAGGAAAATAAAAATTAAACTAGGACTAACTTCGCGTGCGTGTGGAAATTAAGGTTGACCAACTGTCCCGGAACTGTCTTATAGTGTGTGAAAGTAAATGTCCATAAGATTCCTTTTTAAATAAAAAAAAAAAAAAAACGCTACTTTGGTATCAAATGGATAGGCCATAAGATTCCCATTATTTTGTAATTCCCTTTGCAACAACAAGTACTCGTAATTCGTTATCAGTCTAATATAATACATCATTCATTTGTGTAATAAAAATTGATTTTGAAAACTTATAATTGATTTTTAAATGCCAAATATTAGTAAATAGACCCACTAGTTTCATGAGTAAGTACAAGACCTGAAATAATAATGGTAGAAATACATTCACAGTGTGTGCCTTGCAACGTTTAGTCTCCATTGTTTGTGTGAACATATGCATCACAGCAATTTGAACTTCTCAAATCCAACTTAATTCTTCTCATAAACCCACGTAAAATAAAATAAAGCCAGGAATAAAAGAAGAATATGTACAGTAGAAGATGAATGTGAATCAATCTTCTGTATATATTCTTCTCCTAACAGTTTTTTACGAAATTGCCGTGCTGTTCCTTTTTTTAACATTTACAAAAGTGAACATGTCCCCTTTTAATAATAAACTATTCAATTGTACTGTCAATGACTCCAGAATACTACTTTGGCTGTTTTAACAGTTATCCAGAAAACAATGCGAAAGAAAAATAACTTGATTTACGTCTAGCCCAGTTTTATAATGGCTTTCTGTTAAGGACTATTAGCACAAAAGACGGTGAATCCACTAGGAATTTGGTCTTGCTACCCTTGTACGAAATTTACATGTGACAAATACCGGAACAAGCTCAGAAGTCGGTTACTCTGTGTCGGATAGTTGGATAATTTTCGTTAAATGTATTTTATCTTTTCCCTTTACACGTCACTTCTCCAAACTACACCTACAGCTTAATAGAAGAATAAAGGTTCTGAATACCGTAGAGGCAAGTTTGTAACACAAAAGTCAACAGGCAAGCTGTGCCGATAGTGGTTTGCTATTGCCTTCCATCGAATAGAAATCATAATTATATCGTACTAAGGACAAGCCTGAAGTGGATTTCCAATGACTCGTTCCCACCGGGAATCGAATCCGGGTTACAAGGCGTAACCACTCAGCTAGCGTAGACAGGTGAAAGGTGGGAGATTAAGTTGGGCAGCGGATTTTTATTCGAAGTCATTTTAACTGACTAGTTGACGCTTTATTGGAAATTCCAAGCAGACGATCTTGCTTTTAAGACTGTGGCGCCATCTACAGTGTTGCTTGAAAAAGACTCCACGATTTGATTTGGTGGAGCCAATCATATTTCATGTCTTCCTTTCACTTCAGCAATGAAGCTTTATGAAAAGTCCCTGTTCGGGCGCCAATATAACATCTTGAATTTAATTTTAAATTTAAAGCCTTTAGGCTACTTTGGCTCAGGTGAAGTACGAGAGAGAGAGATGAAAATAAAGGCTGATGAAGTATAGGACTACGCTCTCTGTTCTCTGGTAGGAATATTTAACAAATTCCCTACGTTTCGCGAGTATGATGCTTGATTAACTTCGAATTGTTCATTCAATTCACCTTGATAATGACTACTAGTGGGGAAAAGGGAGAGGGACATAAACAGGGTTCCCACTCATTTGGCTAGAACGAATTTCTACGCTTTCCAACTAACTATTCATATATTTGCAGAACACTATACACAGGAAATAGTATTGAATAAATAAAAATGCTATCCCTTACGGTTGTTTTAGGATGAAATTTTGAAAACATTGACTCCAACATGATATGCTCCTGCAGGTTGCCACACGCACGCACATGAGCCTACATGTGTTTCAAATAAAACTGTAATGCAAAGACTCTAAGTAGAAATGTAATTTATATTTCTATTGTATTATAGAATATTTTGATGCAGAAGCTTCATAAAAAATAATAAAGATAAAAATTAGTAAAGAAGTCTCGGTGGTTGACACAATGGAAAATCGTTATGTCCGGGTATAAATATGTTAAAAAATGATTGGACTATAATACCAACATATGTATGTGTACACGTGTTTACTGCTTTATGACTGGCCACGGAATGTAGAACTATGTTATTAAGTGGATTTGTAATCAAATCACTCCATGTAAAAAGAAAGCTATATAAAGGCTTGAGAACCGTGCAAATTCAGATCCTCTTAAAAAGGTCCACAAGTAAACTAGACCTCCCAAATAAAGGATTAGTATTATATCTGGGCTTTTCTAAATAATTAGTCAAATTAAAAACCTAGCGCTCCCTGTAGCTCTGATTTAAAGAGTTCGACGGTGGATAAGCTGTTTAGACAATTAAGGAACACAAGTTGCAAGAGTCAACACATTTTTGAAACAGTCTTAATAAGTGTTTGCTCTACGAAATTTAAAATTGAAGTAAAACTACACTCAGTAAAGCACAAAGCCCAAATCTAACATTTAGTAAATTTTCTAGGTTTCTGAATATGTGTAATAAAATTCACTGGCTTTTTTATTTTCTACGCTGATTTCTCTGGCCTTTTCAGGTTAAGTGGAAAATCCTGATAATTAATTTAATAATAGAAAATGAAGCACTCTTACCTTCCTGCTCCCCAAGAGTAAACAAATCCCGTTTCTGTAAGTAATAAGGAATGCTCCTTCCCGCACACTACATCCGTAGCTCTCACAGTTGGTCCCGGCAGTAGAGAAGGGATGGCATACACTCGCCCTATTATATTGAAATAAAGAGTCTCTCAGTATCTCAGTAAATTAAAATACAAAACGTAGTAAATGTTATATCAATATCTCATTTCAATTAAAAAGATCAACACAAACTTCTATTTCAAAAAACATTTATTGGGTAAAGTCACAAATATTTCCACTGCTATACATGAATAAATGAACTCAAGGAAGCTTGCCGTAGTCTAATGTAAGTCTTTAGACTTGCTCCCAGGTAGATTCATGAAGTACAAAGTTTTTGGAAAGTAAAGTAAATAACCTAATGGAGTTTCGTAATCCTACTACGGCAGCAGCACCAGACATCATCATAATCCACATCCGAAATTTGAATCTGAATTTTCTTTATGGGCTTCAGATATCTAAGACTCAGGCCGACATTATAGTCCATATCTTGCTGTCTACGCATGATCAAGCTTTGTTATCGAAAAGCTCGCATTTTACGTCTGTATGTGTGTGTTTTCCTTTGTCTCGTAAACTTTCTTATTTATGTTACTACCTCTACATCCTCATTTCTCTCCGAATATAAATGACAAATAAATTAATTTACTTATGCAAATATAGAAGTTAAGAAGATATAAAAAGCTACACATACGGAAAGTGTAAGTTTCCGCCGTAGAAAGGCTTGGTCACTAACGTAACACTAAACATACCAAGGAACGAAAGAAATAACAAGGCTGTGGCTCATTTATCCCATCTGGAAAAAATCACTCTTTTCACAGCATCTTCGTGTAAGGGCGTATTAGAACAGGTACTTAGTTACAAAGGCATTTCCCAGACTATTATTTATATACTCGAATTTTCGCTTCTTCTGAACCACGGTGCGTGTTCGAGGGGGAAGGGAAATTTTCCTGATTGAAAATGTTTAGACCAATTCCCCCACAAGTAAAATTAAAACAGATTACTCCGGTGGTGGCGAAAACTGTATCAACTGTGTAAATTATCTGACTGTAGCCTTAACTTTGCATGCATTTACAAACGACAAATTTAATTTCATACTGATATTCCACGGAGTATACGGCTCACCTGATGTTGCAAAAATAATTAAATCGCGACGACTAAGGTGGGCAGGCCATGTAGCTCGAATGGGGGAAAGCAATGATTATATTCCATCTTGGTTGGAAAGTCAGGAACAAGAGACCATTGGGAAGACCGAGACGTCGTTGGGAGCACAATATTAGAAGGAATCTTCGAAAAGTAGGTGTTTGTGATGAAAATTAGCTTGATGTTGTCCATGATAGAATCCTATGGAGAACGTTTGTTACTGTGGCGATGAACTTGCGAGTTCCGTAAGCTATAAAGTAAGTAAGTATATTTCACAAGAGACATACCCTCCACCTCCACTTTCCATTCCGTATCATCACTTCTAACCTCATGAGCTCTACGACCGCATTACTTTCCTACATATGTCTTCCATTATGAAGGTAGAGTAAGAGGGAGAGGAAGTCATAATATTACCTTACGAACTCTGGATGACCTCTTTCGAGATGCAATTATAATCTCCAAACTTTCAGATTCGCTTCGAATCCATTCTCAAACAATAAGAAAGTGCAGGAAAAATATAAAAATAAGAGAATAACAACAATTACAATTCAGAAACTGGCAACACTGGTTCCGTACTACTGGACGTTCTACTCCATAGTAGGAAGAACAACACGAACGATGACGGGAAGTAGGCCGATAAGTTACATTTTAATTGTGTGAATTTTGTTCTACGAGAATTTTCACTTTCACCACGAGAGAGGTCTTCGATAGTTAGAACGGTAATCGCTATCATAGAATAAGAGATATCTCTGACTTCTTACACATTTAGCAAATCACAAATGCTTCTGGTTTGAATAGGTCTTTCACTGTCTCTATCAATGGCCATAGCTGCATTTGTCTTACTGATCCATTTCATTGTATTTTAACGTAAAAATGATCACCATTACTTATTTTATGATTACGATTACAGATCTAAATTGCCTCAGAGTTAATCCAAACTTTTGAGGCCCATTTTGGTTGCTTTTCTTGATTTAATCAAAAAAGTGAAAGTTAAAGAAGAACTAAATGACTATTTCTTGTATTTAGAGCGAAAAAACAATTAGCGGTAGTTCACTATTTTCTGAAGAGTAAATAGCCTAACAAAATATTAATTAATTACAGTTTTACTAAGCTAATTGCTCTTTAGAAAAATTATCAAAACTAATTGTTCTTAATACAAGTAATAGAACTCTTCCTTAATTTCCACTTTTTCAATAAAACTATCCTCAACGGTACTATATATTCTTAATAAAACATAATGTGAAAAAATTAAATAACATTTCTTAGTAACCTCTCCCTATCATATCTTTACTCTATCATAATAATTCTAATATCCTTTTTCGGAAACATAAACCCCCTCAAAAAAAAAGGAGGAAGCCTTCGGTTAGGGGTAAAAAAAAATTCAAGCTCTCCCTCCAAATTAGGTACAATTACATATTTACTAACTAACTTACTCTATGACTTACGGAAGTCGTAAGTTCATCGCCGCAGTAACAAACGATTGCCATAGGATTCTATCCTGGGCAAGATCAAGCCAGTTTCCATCACAAACACCTACTTCTCGAAGATCCCTTCTAATATTGTCTTCCCAACGGTCTTTTTCCACCTGTTTTTCCGACCAAGATGGAAACAGTCTTCGTTTTTTCCCATCCGAGCTACATGACCTAGCCATCTTATTCGTCACGATTTCATTATTCTTACAACACCGGGTGAAGTACTTCATTATGCAGTCTCCTCCATTCTCTAGTTATCTTGGCCCGTATATCTTTCTCAAGATTTTATTTTCAAATACTCGTAATTTATGTTCATCTGCTAGGGTCGTACTCCAACTTTCGCAGCTGTAAAGTATTACCGGCAGAATAACCGTTCCTTGATATTAATCGCGATGTTAGAAGTTTTCGGACTGAATAGAAACATGCGTTGCCCGATACTAAACGACTTCTTATTTCTCCTGTTACCTCGTTTTTGCTTGTTACATTCATATATGCTCCCAAGTATTTAAATTTATTTACTTTCTCTATGTTCTCATTCTTAATTGTTACGTACCCATTTCCGTTATTCTCTGTGTTTCGGTTTCTTATCAAGTATTTTGTTTTCTCTATGTTTACCTGTAGACCTACCTCATCGCAAGCTTCTAGTAAGACCTCGATGTTACTTTGTAATGCCTCTATATCTTCCTCTATTAAATCTCCATCATCCGCGGTACAATTACATAGATAAGTAAAAAAAAAGAAAAAAAAGTAAAGCATCGAACCAGCTTACTTCCTAATTTTACATATTTATGGAAGTTTAGAGATTATGAAGACAGAATGTGTATTTACGTGGTGAGGACCAAATTATAAACTTACCTTGAACTTCCACTTTATTCTCGCTGCCACCAAATCGCACAACAATATGTCGATTGCAAACACTACAAGTTTCGCCAACTGATATATCAGCTTCATCAGATGAGAAAGTAGGGTAAAAATCTGCAGGGATAAATGAAGCCGTCCAAAACGTTGGTCCCTTTGTCTGTGGTCTATGTTAGTGGAATCAAAAATGGCGGTTCTGAGCGGTAGAATGTTGCCACAGTGTATTGCAAAATAGAATGTTGGTACCCGATCGTATATTTAAATATTAAAGTACATTTATCTGTTAATCAATCTGTGTAACAATCTCTTTTGTGCTATGGAAGTGGCATGGTTCGTCTATTTCTATTGACTGTTGCATTCCTAGGTTTGCCAAGCGGAATTGGGACGACTTCATTTATACACACCGTATCTTCTCACCTGATGAAGCCAATATGTAAGTTGGCGAAACTTGTAGTGTTTTCAATCGCCATATAGTTGTGCGATTTGGTGGCAGCGAGGATGAAATGCCAATTTGAAGGTAAGTTTATTCCTCAAGATAGTTCAAACCCAACGAAAATTTGAGTATATAAATAATATTCCAGGTTGATGCCCTTGGCAGTACCTGTTCAACACACATTTTACGACTGCTGTTAATTTTACAGGTATACTAAATTTACTTGCGTTTCATTCATGAAATACACTTACAAAAATGGACAAATTAAAGGAATATGTAAAGGTAAAGCTACCCCTGGGGGATGGAACGGCGCATCAGGAGGATATGGATGTAGCGCTCCAGGTATTCTCGACCTACGGCACAAACGGAGGTGGGCTGGTCAGTCCCACAAGTACGTCGGTCCTTACCTCCCAACATGTTTAGGAATACCAAGGACACTCTGGTACTAAATTTGATCAAAGGCTGAGTGCACCTTAGAGTGCCAGGAATATATAGGGAACTATATTAAAAAAAAAATCAACATCAAATGTGACAGACGTTCGTGTCTAGAAAGAGTCGACCATATTTAAACCAGAGATAAAGGTAAGATGTGTAGCCAGATAAGATAGATGAAAAGTTATGACGACATGAAAAAGAAAACGAATAAGTATGAAGAAAAGGTGCAGGGAGACGGAAAAATGACAATTTACTAACAGTTTAATCACTAACAAAACAATCCTACATAATTTTCAAAGAAAGAGAAAATGTCTCACCAGCTGCGCTTAGAGCAATATTCTGCTGTTCGTTGCAACAGACTTTGATCACTTTTCGCCGCTCGTGCTCTTCCGCTTGTCGCGTAGGTGATTCTATTTCATGTTGAGCTTCATCCACAATCTCTTGCTCAGTACTTGTAAAATTACCCAGATTTCTAATCTCCCCTGACGCACGTTCGTAAAGCCAACAGGAACCGTCTTTTCCTACTAACAGGGCATGCTTTTCACATACAGCACTCTGAAATATCAATGCAAGAGAATTAACATTGGCTTTTCTTAAAACACACAAAAATTACGTAATTAATCTGGACTTTTTTTTTATTTAAAGAAAAAAGACAGACGTTCAATCGTTACTAGTTTTTTCACTCAATCTTATCCATCTTCATTAAATGCCTACTATTTCTAGTAACATGTTCAAGAAGGCCTCTTTGGAATTTCTTACGAGTAATACTTCGTTTTATTTTTTAGCATGAGTTTACCATATATTTATTATTTATTGCCTGTTTTAAAACTTCTAATTGAGGCGAGACCTCGGTAAGCACTACACATGTTACTTTCCATATAGATTAATATATAAAGAACACTCAAAAAGTTTTGCACAATGGGCCATAACTTTTTTAATAGTACCACTAGGACCATGATATTTTATGTGAATGTACCTTATCTTACCACGTGGCGCTACAGCTCCTTGTGGGCTTTGGCCTCTCAAGCGATTTGCCTCCATGCTTTAATGTCTTGAGCGATCTCCCACCACCGTCTTACTTTCAGTTTACGTAGGTCGTCGATCACGTCATCTACCCATCTAGTTATTGGCCTCCCTTTTCTTCTTGTTGAGTATATCCTTTCTTGCAACACTCTTCTCGGCATTCTGCTCTTCTCCATCCTTTGGAAATGACACAATCACCTTATTCTTTGTGCTTTTATGAATCTGGCTATATCTTCGTTTTCCAGTATGGTATTAATTTCTTCGTTAATTCTTGTTCGCCAATTGTCATTTTCTTTTACTGGTCCATATATTTTGCGTACTACCCTTCTCTCAAATCTGCGCAGCGCTTCTTCTTCTGCTTTGTTCATTACAAACACTTCCGCTCCATATGTTATGATTGGTCTAATTAATGTTTTGTATATTGTAATTTTGGATTTCCTGTTGATTAGTCTGCTTTTCATTAATTACATGTTTGCGTGGTAAGCTCTGTTACCCATGCATATCCTGTCTTTTATCATTTCCTGCTTTTTGTTTTGTTCATTAATCGTTATGCCCAAATATTTAAATGAATTTACTCTTTCGAACTCATTCCCTTCTACCTTCATCTTTTTTCCTGTGTACCTTCCTTGTTTTCGTGTGGTGACTATGAATTTTGTTTTACTAACATTTGTTTCTAATCCTAGTTTATTTGCTTCTTCCTCCAGCTTTTGGTATGTTTTCTTCAGATCTTGCTCTGTTCTCGCGATATCGTCAGCATATGCGCATATTTGAGTGCTTTTCGTGAATACTGACCCTCTCTTGTCTACTTTCTGCACTACAGCATGTAGTGCTAATATAAATAGAGTAGTGGATAGCCCGTCTCCTTGCTTTACCCCTTTGTAGTAATTGACGTCCCTGCTTATATTATTTCCTACTTTTATTTTTGCATTTGTTTGCTTCATTGTCATTTTTGCTAGGTTGATTAGCTTCTCAGGGATTTTCATTTCTGCCATCTATGTGTCCTTTATGTACATACGAATGTTACTCAATGTATCCTCCATCCGCTGGGACACATTTAGCTCACCGTTCTTTCCATGCCATGAACGAACTTTGGTCACAAGAAAACAGAAAGTAAAGAGGAAGGAAATTTGTCTCAAAAAAAAAAAAAAAAATCACCAGATCAGCGGACAAATTAATGGCCATATTCTTCTGGGATCACCGTGGCGTAATCTTCATCGACTTCTTGGAATGTGGTGCAACAATGAATAAGGAGCGGTATTGTTTGTCACTGGCAAAGCTGCGACGTGCTCTAAAGACAGAGAGACCGGGAAGTGCTCCCTCAGCCCCCCACCCTATAGTCCGGACCTGGTCCCGTCGATTTCTTTCTGTTTGGTCGTCTGAAGGCCCACCTTCGTGGTAGGTGGTTTACCAGTGACCAAGAACTCTTTCCGTGTGTGAAACAGTGGTGTAATATTCAGCGTCCAGGGTTTTACCAAAGTGCATTTACGGCATGGAAGGAACGCTGGGTTAAACGTGTCGAAGCGGATGGAGGATACATTTAGTAGCATGCGTATATACATAAAGGACACAAGTACATGCACACAACATTTCATGGTCCTAGTGCTACTTTTAAAAAAGTTATGGCTCGTTGTGCAAAACTTTTTGAGTGCCCTTTGAAGAACATACTCAAAGAATACAGATACACACGAAAGCTATATAAAAAAGTACAAGGCAATTTTAAACTAAACAATTAGTATAGAATATGGAATGCTTTTAAATACGAGAATGAACCCAACAAGCTTAAAATATTTACAAAGGTAGAAAATAGGAACATACTAATGATAATCGAAGCATATAATGGTAATAATAAATACACGTAAGAACAAAACGCAACAATTTTTTTCAGACACAAATACAAACATTGAAGTAGAATACAATATATAATGCAATACAATATTCAAAACCGATTCACGTTAAAATTTATCTGTTAGATATTCGTTAGTTTTGTGACACTGCCTCGTAGAACAGTGTCAGTATTAATATATTTATTGCATACCCAACAGGCATTATCAATACGCCATTGTTTCAACGGGAAACGAAAAGGAGAATTAACTTTTAATTCCAGAACATTCTCTTCTAGGAATTAGATTTAACACAGAACAGTTGAATCATCTGTAAACTTGTAAATTCTTTAACACCGAAACCTTAACTGAACAAATACCAGAAGGGACAGCAAATCATGACAGGGTTTTGTTGTGAAAAAGTTACTTCAGACCTGGAAATACACTCGCCTGTCCTTGTCTTGTAGTAAAATTATACACGTCACTAGTTTGGGAATCTGAAGTACCTGCCAAACAGCGGAGAGGCTCATCCACCATCCTAACATCAGCAATGGTACCTTCGTGACAAACAGCCATGACGAGATTCGATCTCCGGCAGTGCAAGTTTCAAGGTTATGCCCAATGAGGATGCATTTTAAATCATTTCCGAGGTCTGAATCATATAAATTATATTTTCTAGAGTAATCATACACCGAAAACATTCCAAGCCATATCTCCAAATGTTTTACAAGTCACAACAACATTCCATAAGAATAATCACACAACGAAACACTCCCAAAATATATCCAAAATATACTAAACTTATTTTTATAACACATAAAAAATGCTTTAAAAATATGAAATTATGCCTTAAAAATAAACTTAAAATGCTTTAAGAGTATGATTGGAAAATATAGTAAATATGATTCAGAAAATATATTCGAAAATATATTAAAATGAATCCTTACTGGACATAGGAATTATTTTAAAAGTAAGTATCTTCTGTGTGGTATTTAATTTAAAAAGAAGAGATAAATCGGTTTTACTTACAATAATATATTTTTAATAAACCCATTACATAAATGTTAAAATGATTAGTTGTACAAAAATGAGGGACGGTTAGGTATTGCTGTTAAAGCATAATGGCGAATGAACAGAGAGTGCGCGAGTATATTTGCGTGTTAATGACTTACAAAGAACATTCGCCAGGTGTCATAGCCCGATTTTGATGAAAATTCGTACGTAGGTACAGTGCTTAGGTAAACCTTCACAGCCAAAATTATAGGTGCTCTCGTCAACAAATAACGACAGGGGAATCCGAGAAAGATGGAACGTAGAGACCAAGTAAATCGAATACAGAGCACGGTAAACGCTTTTCTTTTATAAACTGTTACATATATTGAAAGCAAATGGCTATTAATGGATATTGGACAGGAGGTGATACATGTTGGAGGGTATGACGACAATGACCATCTTCACTATATTTCAAAAATTTTCAATAGTAAGTGTGCCTTGTGATATATCAATCTGTGCTACAATATTCCAAGAAACCCAATGACGAAGTCAATTTTGGCATAATTCTAATCCTGTACGACAAAATGACACGTGAAATAGACCTGGAGAAGGTCACTTTCACCTAGCATTACGCCTTCCTGAAACTGGGACTTCATCTTCCGTTAGTGTACTTAACACTTTATAGTGCACTTCATGTTGTGGCCTTGAGGATTATATTTTCCAGCATAAAGGTACCTCTTATGTAGCCGTTTGGGTTTCATTCCTTCAACTGTTTCAACAAAACGTTTCTTTCATCATTCGGCTCACATTCTCCAAACCAATTTCACCTGTCATTTTGTTGTCCAGGATTAGAGTTATGCCAAAACTAACTTCATCTTTCGGTTTCTTGGAACATTTCAGCACAGATTGATATATCATATGACACACTTACTATTTTTTTTTTTTTTTTTTGAAGCGTAGTCAAGATGGCCGCTTTCAATATAGCGGTCATTGTCGTCATACCCTCCAGCATGTATTGTCTCCTGTTCAGTATCCATTAATAGCTATTTGCTTTCAATATATGTAACAGTTTATAAAAGAAAATGCGTTTTACGTACTCTGTATTCGATTTACTTGCTCTCTACATTCCATCTTTCTCGGGTTCCCCTGACGTTATTTGTTGACGACAGCACCTATAATTTTGGCTGTGAAGGTTTACCTAGGGACTGTGCCTACATACGAATTTTCATCAAAATGGGTCTTTGACACCTGGGGAGTGTTCCTTGTTAGTACAACTTCTGTTAATATTTACGCCACTAACCGTCACTGATTACGAAGTCCATTAAGATGATTTCTAATCTCATTAGTACTATAGCCAACAGTGAAACATGTATTACAATTAAAACTAAAAGTTGCACCGCATCCCTGAGTAAACCTCGTAATACAGCCAAGAATAAAGCTTGTAACATAGCCAAGAGTAAAATGCGCACTACAGTGACGCGCGTTTTCAATAAATCATATTTATTGGAAAAGCAGGGTAAAAACAACACATTTCACCTTATCGCATATCTATACACAGTCTCTCTCACTGGCTAAAGAAAAAAAAATAATAATTAAAAACAGTAAATTTGGTGCTATCATATTGTTTATAATCATACCTGTACAACAGGAACTGGTATTGGTAATTTCACTCTATCTATCTGATGAGATGCATCTTTCACAAATCCCGAAATAACACAATCAGTACCTAA
>JAGDQP010002439.1:28845-104820 GCA_022664845.1 Lepisma saccharinum
AATAATAATAAGAATAATAATAATAATAATAATAATAATAATAAAAAAAAAATAAACATCAAAACATAGAATAGTAGTAGTTCTATAGAGTGATTTCCAATCTCAGATGGCGATCCAGATTAAGGCAAGGTCACACACAAAAAAAAAAAAATGAAAAGACAATGTATTTCAATTTTAAAAGAATTACAGATTTCAGGGAAATAGTACTCACTAGTCACTACTTCAAGCTCTGAAACATAAATATTGAAATAATACCCATCATACTCGAAACAATTATCCATTGCATTATTAAACGTATTGTTCAGATCGAATAGGGCGGTAATTAAATAGAATTCGCTTTTCTATATACCGAGTAAGACTGAATGCACAAATTCTATTTGTTGAATTTCGGTTCTTATCCTCCATGAACCATGAGTCATTTACTATTATTGCTTTACGGTTGCACTCACAAAAGGTTGGAAACCGCTGCTATTAAAATCCAATTTTCTACTTTATTATAATTTGCCAGTAAAGGCACATCCAACATGGGAAGTTTAGCCTTATTCCAAAGGCGTGCATGTTCTCTTTCGTCAGAAGCTACGATTTCTCTTCTCTATGAATGGAGACTAGGAAAATATATAAAGACCTGCAACCTCCTATACTACGCCCAATTGTAATTGAATGCACAGGGCATCACATTATAAAGTTGAATTTGATTGGACATCATATTCCCAGTGTCAACTGCAACCAAAAGCTTCAACCAATAGTACACCAGTCCACTCCACTTCTGGCGCACGAATCGTTTGCTCTACGCATGAGCTGTGTGCCACGCTACCCTTGTAAATTCAGGAGGTTTGTAAAACTGTAATAAAGATTGAGCAGTTAAAAAAAAAAACTTCAGGCGTTGGTGTTGAATTCGATATAAAGAACTGATGCTAATATGAAAACGTGTTCAGTTTTGAATTTGTTTTATAAAACTCAGTCAATTTTGAATTTATTTAAAGGCCTTTAGGTATCTTAGGCTCAGACGGGATGAGATGGGTAGAGGATGTTGGAAGGTACACGGCCAGATCTTATGTTGTAGCTAACATCTCAGTATTTGCCTGGTGCGACTAAGGAAAAATCTCAGCCAGGCTGGTCGGCCGCTGGAATCGATCCCAGAACCTCCCGAATTCTAAACAAACGCTCTACCAATGACCCACGGCCGCTCGGTATAAAGTTCAGTCAAAAGTAAGGTAACTTTCAATGCTAGAGAAGAATCAATACCTTTTTCCGTACTTCTTTTGAAGTTTTCCTTCTTTAGTCAAAATGTCTTCCTCAAATAGCTGGAGAAGAACTATGGGAAGCACGACTCTAGAATTCTTTTTGAGATTCAGAAACGGTAGGTAGTCCACTTCGTTCTTAAACAAGCCTCTACCTAGGAAAACCGATAATCCTCTGTCAGTTCATCGAAGTGTTTGTACACTTTGGGGTGCCTCTTGTGTGAGAACAAGGTTTCACTTTCTATTTCGCAGCTACAGGTACGAGTTGCTTCTTTATTCGATTATATTCTTCCATCATCAGCTTTTGAATTTAACTGAATTTTATTTAGTTCAGAAACCGATAAACTCGCTATTGCCATATGCAGGGTTCCCACTCATTTGCAAAGATCAAATTCCCTGACTTTTCCAGGTCCCCCATTTTGTATATATATCATAATTCAATGGGAAAATAAAGATCATAGTTGCATGAAAATAAAGATACATCAAAATATTTCCCTGTATTCTTTTCGTAAATTGCTTCATGGTTGGCACATTAGTCTCCAAGTAATTTAAAAAACAATCTAACATTAAATGCCTGCTGTAGCTCAATGAACTTCAAACAATAAGCTATCAAATTCCCTGACTTTTCCAGGTTTTCAGACATTTTTAGTGAAATTCCCTGACTTTTCCAGGATTTTTTAGTGCTAAGCTGGATTCCCTGACTATTCCAGGTGAGTGGGAACTCTACATATGGTATAGAATATATCAATTTTTTAATTAAAATAAGCATATATTCATAATAGCATGAGTTAATTTAGTGTATATTTTTACTACTATATGGACATTAATACTAAATAACACTATTCAATGAAGTACAAGGCAATTGGCGACACCTCTATCAATCAAGCACATTTATTGTCAATTCATCTTGCAGCAGAAACACGTTAAAGTAGATCTTACAGTATAAGGAAATAATAATTTAATTAATATTAAAGAGTGAAAAGTATGTGACTGTACCGGGGATCGAACCCGGAACCTTTGGGTTACCGTCCCAATGCGCTACCACTGTGTCACCCAGTCGACCCGCTTTCCAATCACACACCTTCCACTCTTGGTGTCGATGTTCTCTCTCAAAAACAACTGGAGAGTACCACAACTCCTAGTTGTCCTTGGACTTCCTTGTGTCTCATAATGGTGAACATCTCACACGAAAGAAATAATTTCCAAAGTTAAAATGGAAAATCGGAAGTTGCATCCATTTCAACTTTGGAAATAATTTAATTACCTGTTGAGAACATTAAGCAGCTCCACGAACAAGAAACAAAATCCACATCGTCGGAAATTTTGGTGAAACTTTTAACGATAATGTCTTCCGTTTGAGAAAACTGTCCAAATCCATTAAATCCACAATAATACACGTCCATTACTGTGCTAAAAGATAGAAAAGAAAATGACATTCAATAAATTATTTATTTTAATCGATGTTAATAGTTCATATACATTAAACCTTCTGTTCTGTTAACGCATTCATTAAGAAGAATTTTAAATCCACGTAAATCGATGAACAAATAATTAACGGAAAGAATTATTAAATATTTTGTAATGTAGTACCAAAGCGTCTACTGACCTGGAAAACCTGAAAAAAAACTGGAATTGGAGCAGAAACCTGATTTTATTTTAAAGTTATTATTTTTAACTTAAATTTTCACTTTATTAATTTCAGTCTATAAACATTTAAAATAAACTTCACTGAATTTGTAAATTTAAGGTCATAGAAAGTAATTATTTTTGGTAAGAAGCTCTCAGCGACTCTGAAGCTTCTTGTGAGTACATGTGTGGCGACCTCGAGGGTACTCGAACTGATGTCAGCAATATTTCTTCTTTCTGATTGATGCTCTGCTTTTCTCCTCATTTCAACTTTCTCCTATCCTCTATTCTAATCATGCATGTTTTGTTTTATTCTTTAGTTGGGCTAAAGTGCTTATGTACGAGTACTTTAGGTCTGATGTTAAACTAATTTCTGAAATTACCGTAACTTCAATATATATTTTGTCAAGTATTTGAATTCAAATAAAGCCATTTTAAACGCATCGACCGACCCAATTACAACTATTCTTCTTTCTCTCCGTCTTTTGTGGGGTCGACGTTTCTGATGAGTCTTCTCCACAAAGCCCTGCCCTGAACTTCTTCCCCTGACAGACCTTTCTCCCCGAGATCCTTCTTAACCCTATCCATCCATTTCCTCTTTGGCCTCCACTTCCATTTCCATCACTCTTCTGACTACATAGTCATTTGTTCTCCTCATTACATGTCCATACCACTGCACTCTCCTTTCTTGTATCTTCTTAAGATATCTCTACAATTTGGTTGTATCTCTTACTCTCACATTTCTCTCTCTCTCTCTACTTATTCCACACATCCAGCGTAGCATTCTCATTTCGGTGATATCTAATCTCTTTGTTGTGCTTTCTTTATTGCCAATGTTCCTGCTCCGTACATGATTGCTGGTCTAACCACTGTTTTGTAAAACATCCCTTTGTTCTTCACCGTGATTCTGCGGTCGCAGAGAACGCCACTTACTTTCTTCCAGTTTCCCCATCCCTCTTGCATTCTGTGTGTTATTAAATCGCCATTCCCAGTAACAGTTGAGCCTAAATATTTAAAACTTTTCACTTTATTCAATCGTTCTTCTTGCAACATCACTTCTTCATTTCCTTCTCCGTTAAACTCAAGATACTCAGTTTTCCTTCTACTAATCTTTAGGTCGCTCCCAGAGACTTCCTCCAACTCTCTACTTTCCTTTCAAGTTCTGCCCTATTAGTATTGCATAGTACAATATCATCGGCAAACATCATACACCAGGGGGCTTCATCTCTCACATCCTGGGTTATAACGTCTATGACTACGTTGAAGAGGTACGGGCTTAAAGCTGAACCCTGGTGTAATCCAACCATAACAGGGATTTGACGTGTCAATCCCACACTACTTCTTAGCTGAGTTCTAGCTCTGGTATACATATCTTGGATTATCCTTACACATTTCTCTGGCATTCTTTTTTTCCTCAAGCTTCTCCGTACTTCCTGACGTGGTACTTTGTCGTAGGCCTTCTCCAAATCAATAAAGACCATATGCAATCCTTTTTGCTTTTCCTGATGCTTTTCCATAGTTTGTCCTAATAGAAAAGTTGCATCCCTTGTACTTTTTCCTGGCATAAATCCAAACTGTTCTTCTCCTATTGATCTTTCTTCCTTCTGTAATTTTCTCCCAAATCTTCATCGTGTGTGGCATTAGCTTGATTCCTCTATAGTTTGCACACCCCTGTATATCTCCCTACTCCTTAAAAATTGGTACAATAACACTCTCTCTCCACTGAGACGGCATTTTTTCTTGTTCATAGATGTTTTGCATCAGATCCCATACAATATCTATACATTCTGGCCCCAAACTCTTCCACGCTTCTACTGGTATGCAATCAGGACCTGTAGCTTTTCCGGTCTTCATTTTTCTTTACTGCTTTTTCTACAACTATTATGATGCACCTTAAAGTATTTAATGTCACCCTCTTAAGTAGTTGCTTCAATATGAGTTGGCTAGGTTCGGAATGGCTCTCGCTGCGTCTTCAGGCCGCCGTTGAGATGCAATTTAAGTGTGTGTGTAGTATTTTGTGATGTTAGATTGTATGTTAAATAGTGTCAATACTACGACCAGCTAATTTGCTGAGGTACTCTTTTCTGATTTTCCTACTTATTTATTCGAGATGAACCCATTTCGAATTTTAACACTTCTGTGCTTACCTGTACACGCAATAGTTGGATCATTCTTAGCTTTCATAATTCTTATACTCGAACAGGAATTTCTTGTAAACATGACCTAAATACATTTTACCTATATATGGCAAACATCAGACTCCAGTTCTTCCAATATGGCTGCACCCACTCTTTTTTTGAAAAAAAGAAGACTTTGGTATCAAGCAACAGTAACAGCTGGGTAATTTAACAATATGGGGATTTACAGTTGGACTCAAGTGTTTCGGTTTATAAATAATAAACATAGACATAAACATAAACTTCACAAATATCATCATCTCTCTCTCTCTTTCTTAAAAAAAAAACTACAGACGTACTTAAATTACATTTCTACGACGTCCTGAAGACGGAGCGAGAACCGTTTGGAAGGACCTAGCCAATTCATGTTGAATCAACAACTTAAGACGATGACATTAAAAACCTTACTTTATGGTCATAATAGTTGTGTTTAAATTCAATTGATTTTATTTATTGTGTTTAGGAAACTTTATCTTAGTCGGGTAATTGATAAGATAAACATACTTTGTTTATTTGCAAGAAGAAAAATGTTATAAATTAATAATAATACATGATATAAATGCATTTGTGTAAATAAAGTAACTGGCCATTCCCCATGACGAAGAATATGCAATAAAATGAATTAAAATGTGCCTCGAAGTTGGGTTTTACATGCACATGAATTAAACTCTTGTTGAATGCATTTTTTTTTTATTTGTTTATTTTTTTAAGTATTGGTTAGTGTTAACTAAACATGCAGAAACGTAAATTATATTTCGTTAATTTTGGATCTGAGCTAATATTTCGTTGAAATTTTATTTTAAAAAATATGAATTATATATTTAGGTTGTACTGTTTGTTCGTTACTTCACAGTTTTCTCAACTGGTTTCTGGTAGGAAATATTCTACTTTATTTTCTTGTATGAAATCTCTTCAAAATGTACATTTTAGTTAGTATATAAATATACATATATTTTTTTTCATGTTCTATACAACTCAAACAAATAGAATGTGCTTGGTAATGCGTCTTATAATTGATAACCTTTTTTTTTTTTTTTTTGCAAGAAGAAAAATGTTAAATTAATGACCAGGAAAAAGTAGAAAAATAGACCTGGAAAAAACCTGGAATTTGAAGATTGATATTCCGTAGAACACGAGTACTATCTTCTATGAAGCGGAAACATGAATTCTACAAACGTACATGACAGATAATTGAAAGACTTCGATTTGTGGATATGGAGTAGAATGGAAATACTCAGCTGGATAAAAAATATACGCAATACATAAACATATATACGTGAGAAATGAACAATACTGAAGATCACGAAAAGGAAAGAAACCGGTGAAGACATTGCTTAGCTAATTATTGTATACTACAGGATGCAATGAAAGGTGTGATTAACTGAGAAAAGCAGGGATGGTTAAACCTGACTCAGTACTTTCGACAGAACACGAATATTCGTAATAATGATATGTGCGTCTTGCCCGGTCTGTAGGCAAGGTTAACCGATGGTGATTTGCCATTTGCTTCCATCAGATGAAGATGATGACGTAACGATGGAACCTAAAGTTTAACGTTGACTCCAAACCACTTATGACTCCACTAGGAATCGAATCCGGGCCCTCATGATTAAAAGCCAGTGAGCGTTACCACTCACATGATAATCTAAATTAATAAAACGAAACTGTATGTACACTCAGACTTGTAGAAAATGGCCGATGAAAATATTTCTCAAAGTCCGAAAATTGAAGAATATGGCAGCCTTCAATCAACACATACATGACTATCAGAACATGCAATTTATTTATTTCAAATCGCACTAAAATTCTGGGTACGTATTGCCACATTACATACATTTTCAAACTTTTAAAATTTTCCATCGGTCATCTTCTATGAATCTGACTGTACATTTTGTACCTAAGTTTTGTACTGGATCTATTAATTAAAATACGTTCTCAAAGTGCAACACGTAAGCGGTGTTCAGCAAGGATCGATCCTGGGCTCATTATTATTCAATGTTTTCGAAGGACAATAGACTTCATTGAACAGGACTAGTTCCTTGAAATTACCAAATAACAGCAAAAATAATTATGCATCACGGATTGATTATTTTCGCTTTTGTTGTACTGATTGATTATTTTCGCTTTTGAGGAGTCACCGTAGCTCAGGCGGTAGCGCGTCTGACTACGAATCGGACGGCCCGGGTTCAAATCCCGGCCAGGACATTGGAGACTATTCTCACAGTGTTCCCATGCCTGGCGCTTTGAGGTCCACTCAGTCTCCTATCGAATTGAGTACCAGAGTGTCCTTGGTAGTCCTGGGCACCTTGGGAAAGTAAAGGCGGAAGAGCGTGGGACTGAACACCCCACTTCACTTCCTAACGTAGGTCAAGAAAATGTGGAGCGATACCTCCACATCCCCCATGCGCCGTTCACGGCGCGTGCGTATCGCACATGGGGATAGCTTTAACTCTTTGTTGTATTACTTCACGAATTTGTGTAAAATATTTATAAATTCCACTTATACGAGTAATTACGTAGCTAATTATTTTGAAGTAATTGTAGATGTTTTTGTGTGTGGAGGAAATTTAAAACAAGCTGAATTTTACCGAATATTTGGACAAGTAAAAAAGGATGTAAGTGCAATTTACCAACTTAAGACAAAAACAAAGTTTTTTATAAATTTATTTTCGTATAAAATAACACGTCTCAACGTTCATAATCACTCAATAAAAAAACTAACAAGGAAACCGTCACCGAGATTATATTGGAACCTACCGTGAAATTTTGCTAGGACAATCTACGTCCTGTAGAAAAGTCCAATACAACTGCATGGTTCCGAAATAGGTCTGGACTTTGGTGTCAAGTGTACAAAAAGAGTATTTTTTATCATTTATAAAACAGAAGTCACTTTATAACACATTCATTTGGTTGCTGTAGGACACGAAAAGCAATTACTGGGCAGGCACGGCACGTTTCCGTCCCTGAACGACACCAATGGGGCGGAATACGACATGACAGTAGAGGTAATGTTGCAACCTTCTTCCTTGCAGGCGGGCACGTAGAGTTGACTTCCCAATCAAAGTGTCACGGACCCCAGCAGGTGCCACCTTCGGGTAACGGATGACAATTGTGAGCCAGAACTTGGATGGAGAGACCTACAGGGAGAGAAAATAACCTCCCCAGAGAAGAGATCCTTTCCTCTCGGGAGAGGTAAGCACATCAGCACGTATCCTCTTACGAGAGAGGACACAGCTTACAACTGGACCTCTCGGCCAGGAGATGCTGGAGTACTCTTGCGAAAGAGCGCCTACCAGTGTAATCGATCTCTCAGTTATTGTGGAGAGACTACCTTACCCGTTTATTCGCCTCTTACGAGAGAGACTGAATATGCGGGGAACCTCTCGGAAGGGAGGGATGAATGCATTAATTCAAGAGAATCCAACGCTATAATGGTTGGAACACGATTCTGTGTATTTCCAGTTCGGTACAGTATTACACGGGGGTCAGTTTATATAATGGCCACCATTAAACTTTTACACCTGCCATATTACAAAGTAAAATAGTAACTCAATTGGATTATATTTATGAATAATACATCTATTACTACTATTGAATCATTGGAATACTAAACTTGCCATTAAAATACTTATTACATATAATAAAATAATATAGAAAACGAATTTAAGAATTTGATCACGCCGCGCGCCATCTCTTGTGCTTCACTCCAATAACACATAGATAGACTCGTGGATGGCCGTGGCAACTTCTGCTTCACTTTCGGCCTGGAATAAAACATTGGCGATTCTAGCGTTTCCTCCCACACTGCACCATTACACTACTATACTCTTCGCCACGGACGTATTTAGGGGATAGGTCCGGTACCACAATCCTTGAAATTCAGATTATTTCTATGGTAACCAACTTTCTATTCGATTTACAAACAAGCCTGAAAGTGTTGTTTGTATGGACACTAAAAGACAACCTTCTAGACCTTACAACACGTTCAACATCATAAACATCCATACTTTCGGTTTCCATGGCAACTATCTTTTAATTTCTTAAATTTCGGAATTTAGTATAACATTTTGACTAGAGAAAACTGTTGTTACTTCAGATCGTAATATTAATTCTGGTCGGTTCAAAGACACTTGGTCTAGATCTTGATTTGATATGTTGGTAATATAATGTTTATGATTCAGAGAAAATTCTTTAAAATATTAAATGATTCCTTAATGAATACTGCTTTGAAAATGTTCTTATGTTGTTTAAGCAGATCTTGAGATAACATTCTCAATCTTGAAGATACAGGTTATGACATACTGCTCCTCTGAACGCTAATGATGGAAGTGTTTCAGCCAAATTTTGTAGGTTTACTAAAAATACGGATATGAAAAAAATGAACACAAAAGAGCCTAATACTCCAAGGGCCTGATAATAGCTGTATTGCATAGAACTCCTTAATTGATCTTTATTAATCAGACCTAAAAAATGGTTACCGGACTTAAAATGGGGCTCCAGCTTCCAGGCAGTTGGTTTTCCACTGAGCTATATGCGATACTATCAAATTTCTGTGATCTTGGAGACTTGATATCAGTAAAGCTATCGATGCGCGGAGAATCTTGGCTTCCGATATCAACAGAGTTGAGGGGCCGCGGTGATAGAACTCACCTCCGGTGCTTGGGATCGTCAGTTCGATTCCTGCTCGTGCCTTGTGGCAACAAACACCGTGTGAATGGGTTTTCTCGGGGTTCGTCAATTTCTTCCTACTTTCTTCATTCCACTAATCATTTCATTATCATCCATCTGACCTGAGCCTAAAATCCTTGAAAATTAAATTCAAATCAACAGAGCTGAGTTGAGCCCTGAAAAATACACTACAAGGTCGCTGATGGCTTTAATACACATGTTTATCAGTAAGTTCAATGACAAACCTTTTGATGCAAGTTTTTTTCAGCCTGTATTCTTTCTTTGCTGACCTAAGGAAGTACCAGGTGGTTTCAATTAAAGTGACACTGCTCACAGTGGCCCAGCGCGGGCGGTAATGAACGTATGACAGGAATATTTAGTAGATATGCTAATGAGCCAATGCGGAAGCGATTTAAGCTGGGAAATCAGTTCAAAATTTCCCCACATATCTTCAATCCTTCTCTTAATTTCCGCTTGTTTCAATTTTTCTTATATGCTTAGACTTACTTCCCAAGCAGCACAGACACGTGAATTCAATAACATTTGTTGGTCATGAAAATTCAAAAGACGTCAAGCGAAAGAAAATGACGTCATTTGGTATGTTAAATAATAATGAGAAATATGCCGTCATTGCTGAGACGGCATTTAAGCGTCATCACATTAACCTTTTGTATTAGTTACTCACGCGCCCCCAATAGGCAAATGGTTGAAACGTCAATTGAGGATTACCAACAGACGTCATATGTTCATTATGTAAATGGCGTCTATTCAACTGTGACATTCAATCATAATTTATCACGTGTTTTTCACGTCATTGTACACAATTTTTGACCTTCATATGACGTGAAAATGACGTTACTGTGTTCCTTGGGTTCTTTTTTAGAAATCCACGTCTTTGTTATTGCTTTGTTCCAGTGCAGTATGGCTGTTGCATTTCAAGTTTTTTCTTAACTGCTTGCAAGTTTTCTTTTACAACTAAATAAGTACTTTATCTGACATTGTATTTTACAAGGGCACGAGCACAGAATCAACGAAAAAGCAGTGAAAATATCATTTTTTTTTTACACATAGGAGCTGTTAATGCTATGGAGTTCTTGACATTGCCTAGAAAGCACGCTCAAATACGAATAGTAACCAAGACACTCAAAAGGTGGCACCACATAGCATTTATTGATTTGGGATTTCTTGAAATTTATATATTTATACTTTTCTTAAGTTTATTATTTTATTACATTCAGTTTGTGTTTCTTTAGCTAAGAAAACTCTTCTATTTGTGTGTTAGGAAGTTTTATATCGTTTATGCTATCAATATATTGTAGTTCTGTATTAATTGTTCGCACAGGAAACTGTCAAAGTGGGATTAAAGGCCAAGAAGCGAATTTCCTCAAATCAAGGGTCAAAGACTTCCTGCCTAAAAGTTATGCTTAAAGTTAAAAGGAATAAATCCTTGTATTAGTTGATAACAGTTTCTTCTTGCCTACAAATGTTACAAAAATAATCTCCCGCCAAGGCATTCTCTAAAGTACATCCCCAGATTTTTTTTCCACCAGTTAGTGGGGCACACATACTCTACTTACAGATACAGCAACTTTTTTCTCCTCTCTTACATAATTAGATACTAGTAAACAATCACAAAATAAGACTTTTGCTTCAGCTTGTTTATGGCCAAGTCCTATGTGAAGGTTTTCAGTTGGAATCCAATGCACTGCATCTTTTTAGATTGTGAACACATTCAAAATTGGTCTTTTTCTACGAAGACAGTTCGAGCATTACATATATCCGCCTAATTTCATTCTGAGTGAAATAAAGTGAATTATGTGGCAGATGGCTACACTGCGTGAGCCTGCGAGTGTATAATTAATGATTATCTGTTTCTAAACAGCTATACAGAACCTTGTATGCGCAGTAGAGTAAATTACTTTAACGACAAGAAAAGTAATACAGTCAGAAGTTGAGTGCGGGACGGGCTTAAGCCATAGTGCTGTTACCGCCCATTAAATTCATTTTATCGTATCAGAAGTTAACACACATACTTAAACAAAAGAATGTTCATGATTCGATATGTGCTCAAGTGCAGCATGATGCCTTCAAGAGCAGGTGTAAACTACAAATCACACAACTATGTCCCCACAAGTTAACGACACAAAACAGTGCATTCATGCGTGAAGATAAGCGCATTATCGTCCAGGTAGTTGAACCATGCTTAAAGCATCACTAAACACGAAGTTCAAGATCAAAAAGTACCTCCAGATTTTGGTAGTCTAAAAGTAAAATCCATTAGATAGATCGAAGATGAAATCCACATTGTTTGCGAAAGAAAATGGAGTTGTAAACAGTCAGAAGACAACTTACTATCAATACGAGGAGTGCAGAAGCTTTCTGAACGATGACGTAACTTGATTGCAGTTAAGGAAATGTGCTGAAAAACGACATCAGTGCTTTGAATTACAGAATTTTGCGAACGACCTCACTGTATGGCTTACGGAACCAGCAAGTTTATCGTCACAGTTTACACGAAAAATACCTACCTCTCGAAGTTATTGCCCTCCCATCTAGGATTGGATATAAACTTAATTTTTCTTCCATCCGGGCTACATGATCTGACCATCTTAGCCAACGTGATTTTATTATTATTATAAATATAATGTGAATCGTCCAATATGTGAAGTTCTTCGTTATTCAGTTATGTCGTCCCGTACCTCTCTCTCAAAACCTTACTTTCAAATACTGGTGATGTTTGTTAATCTGCCAGAGTACTACTACAGCTTTCGCAACCATAAAAGTACAAGGGTAACACTGAAAGGTTTTATTAGACAAACAGAAATGAAACAGGGGATACCCGAAGTAAGCTTGTTATATTTTTTTCCGAAATATTCCCCACTACAATTGATGTTCTTTTCCATCCACTGAACCCATTCCACAAAACGTCTGATGGGTTCTTATCAATGTACTGGACGAAGGCAGCAATTGCATTCTCAAGGTTTAGAAATTAAGACTCTCGCAACTGATCCTTCATTCTACGGAACAAGAAAAACTTACAACGAAAGAAGTTTGGGCTGTAAGGAGAATCGATTATTTCTTCGATGTTTGAGGGCCCTGAAAATCTCCAGAGTCGGTGCTGCGGTGTGACGTTGACTTAGTGGTCAGTGATTCGACTTCGTTGCAGTTTATCACAAACCTTCTGCAAGACTTTCGGACGAATCGGGCAGCCCGGGTTCAAATCCCGGCCAGGACGCTGGAGACTTTTCTCGCAGTGTTCCCATGCCTGGCGCTCTGAGGTACACTCAGGCTCCTATCGAATTGAATACCAGAGTGTCCTTGGCACCTTGGGAAGCTAAAGGCGGTCGAGCGTGGGACTGACCACCCCACCTCACTTCACTTCGTACCGTAGATCGAGAATATGTGGAGCGCTACCTCCACATCCCCCATGCGCCGTTCATGGCGTGTGCGTATAGTACACCTTTACCAGTTGGCAATGATTGTCCGACGTCCCTCTAGCGGTAGTCACAATATGGCCTGTCGGACTGAAGAAGCTGGCAACCATTTGTTTGTTAACTCTTCGTCCTTTCTTGACTTTCGTTACTGAGCGTCTCATCTAGAAAGATCCACTGTGCCGACTAGCGTTTGCTCTGGGGCTTAAAACAATATACAAAAGTTTCGTCACCTGTGACAATGTCACATATTTCATTGGAATGTTCCTGCTGAAATCTGTCACGAATTTTCGTGCACAAATCGACACGTGCATGCTTTTGCGCCGCAGTTAGTTCATGTTGGACCCATCAGCAGCAAAGTTTCACAAAAGCGACGTGATCTTGCAAGATTTGTTTTCACCTGTCTCATACCAATGCCCAGCGATGCACGAATATCTGCGAAGGTCACTCGCTTGTTCTCTTCCACAACACGAAGCACTGTGTCTACGTTTTTCTGTGTTGTCATTGACACCCTTCACGTGGTTCGTCCCGAAGCTATCGCCGTCCACGCTTGAACACTCTAAACCAGTTAAACACAGCAGCATAGCATTGAGCTTTCTCCTGAAATGCCCGTTGGGGTCGTTCGTGGCTTTTCTGTTGAGAGAAACCTACACGAAAATAATCGCTCGAAGGTGCTCTCGTGTTAGCTCAATTTTTCTGCAAATCCTCTTTCTCCGGACGCAATCAGCACTGAAAGTCACTAGTTCCGTATTGGTACACTCCACAGATTCATGACTAAAACGTAACCTTGTAACGTCACCCTACGTCATTCAGTGTTGCCATATCTAAAAGCTTTCAGTGTAACCTACGTACTACAGACAGAATAACCGTTCTGTATATTTTCAATTCTCTGCGAGGTTCAGATCTCATGGACTCAATAGATATGCCCGTTGCCCCATTTCATTTCTTCTGTGATCTCGTTTTTGTTCGTCACATCATACGTTCCCAAGTATTTAAACGTGTTTCTTCTATGATCTCATTCTTATTTGTTGTAATATTTCTTTTTATGATACTTCACTTCACCTGCAGGTCTGTCTCCTCGCACGCTGTTACTATCAAATCGGTGTTACTTTGTAGTGCATCTATATCGTCCCCTATGAAACCTACATCATCCGCTTAAACGAAGAGCTTGTACAAACCACGCAATTTTAGTTCCTTTTTGTCCTCTTTTTAATTTCGGAATCGCATAATCTAAAGCAAAGTTAAGGGGTAGTGGAACGAGGCATCAAAAGGGCACAGCGAATTAAAAAAAATAACGGGCATATTATTATCTATAAGTATTTAGCTATGGGGTCGCTGATACGTATCCTTAATAGCCGACTTTTTTTTTTTTTTTTTTTTTTCAGAATTCCAAATCGTACAAGGGTATAATACAGTTAGTTCCTCTTTGATAGAATCCTATGCTTTCTGAAAATCGTTGAACAACTGGTGACATGTCCCGAGGTACTCCCATATCTTCTCTAATATTTGTCTCAAGGCGGAAATCTGGTCCAACGTAATATATATATATATATATATTTCTAATTCCACATTCGTGATCTCCAATGACTTCATCTACGTATAGGCTTAGGCATATTAGTCTAAACTTCGTAACATGTTGAGAGTAACGGGATTTCGCGGTAATTTTTAGTCTGGAGTATCTTTTTTTTTTTATAAACCGGAACTATTACTCAAGTTTTTTCCATTCCTTTGCAAGCTCCTCCTCTCTCCATTCAACACTTATCAATTTACTTAGTTCCGTGCCTTCCTAACGTTTTCGTTAATTAGGGTGGGATGTCAATTCCAAATTTGAAATTATTCAATTTATTTATTGCAATTTCCATACCGATATCGCTAGGTTAGATTATCCACGGTTGTACAGTATATACACCGAATTTCTCTACTTGATCTCCGGTTATTTAAAGATTACTCAATAATTTTTATAATTATAGTATGCACAACCTACCTTTACATTTTTTCCTAAATGGGGCAGCAAATTCATTTAAGATCATAAGTTGGGAAAGTTTCTTCATACCTACATAGTCATTTGGTGCGCCCTTCGTTGTGTCACGAAATGGATTTTGTTCACATCAATTTCATTATTAGTACAATTTTTATCATTACTCGGGACTGCTACGATTTCGAACCTACTTGAAGTTTCGAATTGGTAATCTGCTTTAACACTCAGATTATCTAATATTTTGCTTTGTTTTTCAGTTGATTTGATTGTTTAGTTTCCTTGTCCACGGTGTATCCCCCATGATATGATCACTAACCGATTATCGGTGTCACTTTCGCTCCTTTGTAAGCTCTAAGGTTCATTAGGTCTTTCTTCTACTACGCGATCGATCTGATTGTGTTTTGTAATTTTGTACGCCTTTGTGCTCAAAACAAGTGTTCCTTACTACCGAGTTTCTCGAAACCGCTCTAGTTATTCGTCGTAAGTCATTGGTGTTACTGAGCTCTAAAAACTCGTTTTACCTATAGTACAAGTATAGGAAAGAAAGTACTGGCAACACCGTCGCCATATCCCATATAGACATATGAGGATGTTACTATTCCTAGCGCGCCTTCTAGTGGAAAGGCCGAGCTATTCAACGCACTCGCAAAGAGGCGAAGACGCGGCTTGTGAAGTGGTGGTGTGAAATTGGACCGCCCTAAAGCTATATTTTGGAAGTTGGGAGCAGCGTGCATGGATTAATGGAAGGTGGCACTTGACAGAAACGCGAGCAAATGTCAAGAGGGACTCCAAGAAACATGTGGTAATGTAGCCTTGCCATATTGGATGGTGGTACGTTGGATAGCAGCGTTCCGACAAGGACGTGAAAGTGTGGAGGACTCGCCACATGCAACGGGTGCTGTTCTCGAAGCCCCATACGTGGAGTTGGTTCAGTCCCTTCTGTAGATGGACTGGCGCTGGACGGGGAGGGAGATAGCAGCAGAGGTAGGAAACAAGGACACTACAGTGTAGCATGTGTTGCATCATTTTCCCACCAGAGACGTTATCCTACAAGTAACAGGGCGCTCTTTTGTGAATACCAATAAAAACGGCACTGCTACTGGTATCCAACGTCTTCCAGGAGTGTGGCAGTGGGTCATAAATTGGCTAGGGATTCAACTGAAGGAATGTAAACATCTGCAGGTAAAGCAATAAATGGTTTGTAATCTGTTACTTTTCTTCCAACCCTCGTAATCTGAAAATTTCTTCCCTACCTACCCTTACGTTAAAGTACCCGAACTCAATTTTCATTTTATACTTCGGTAATCGGTCAAACATTTTCAGCTCATTATTAAATGATTCTTTGTCGTTACCATCAGCGTTTTTTGGTCAAAGCACAGACATTTAGTAAAACCGTGTTGCACCATCAAGTATGTTGCGTCACGTATCAGCATTTCGTTCACGAACTCTATACTCTGTACTGACAGAAGGGAGTTGTTCTTTACAAAGAAATTCTATTCAAAAATTGTGTGTGTGTGAATTTCCTCAGTGGAACCTGAAATCGCCCCGTCCCATCAGCTCCTAAGTTCATCCCATACTTGTGTCTGACGTAGCACAGCCTGAAAAGCGCCCATTTTGTATAAGGTCCGTACGATCCTATTCTAACGTGTTTCTTAAACCTGTTCTTGGGACCCCCCCTAAGGTTAGGGTTGCCAAGTTTCTAGAATGTCAATACGGAACAGGTCACGACCGTTAAGGAAAGAAAACACTCAGAAATGCATTATTGAATTTTAATTATATAAATTATGGTAATTAGCACAGATATATTTAAGTTTGCATACCCTACTTTACTTCTGTTTATTATTGTTATTATTATTATTATTTTCCATTAAAACGCGCAAATTTTATTTCACCTTCAGCACTGGCCAGTAATGCTGCATTTTCCGTAATTAAGTCATGAAATTCCTGACAACTGTGATTAAAATTAAATGAAACTTGAATTTCTGGTTTTATCAGAGTTGCTGAATTATTCCAATTATCTCTCCATTTGTTTTTAAGAATAGAAAAAAATCAAAAACTCTCTCCAATAAATCCGTTTGAAGCAGGAAGGCTCAAAACATAAGATATCAACATCAGTATATTTGGAACAGCATCGAAATTAACTGTAGAGAAAAAATCCACCCATTTTCAGTTCACATCAAAGTTTGGATTACTGCATCAGTTATTCATTCTTATAAGAAGAAAAAATCTTCATAAAAAATCCAAATTAAAAGCTGAACAAATCTCAGTGAATTTCAAAGAACACACATTTCTTCAAAACAAGAAATAATTCAGCATTATCTTGCAAATGTAGCTCGTAGTTTCTTAAAAGTATTACCAATACTGAAATCATAAAAGTACTTCAATGATGCTGATGAAAGCATGTGACGTAGTCAGCCAAGGAAGTTAAATTTCACAGACTTGAGTGAAGTGCAGAATCGGTACATGCATAGTTGTTGTCATGGCAGATGTGAAATATTTAAATACGGGAAAAATGGCGTCCAGTATGCTGTTAAAACGGGATACCTGGCAACCCTACCTGAAGCACTCCCACCCGGAGAACCGAATGGGTGACCAGTTTTTCTCCAGAACGCTTTACTCCTGGAGTATCAATACAGCCAGCATTTTTACTGTTTCTTGACGTTATTTAACAGTGTAGAGTTGTCAGCTCTACGACCTCACGGGGAAGGCAAACATTGACGATGTTCCATCCCTGAGCTTTGTCGATTCCATTCACCTTCAGCCTCAGAGTGGAAATAGTGAAGCTGCTTTTCCTCATCATGACTATTATGTTCGAAGTTATCTTCCCCTAGCCTTTGTAGATCCCTCTATTGACTGCAAGGCAGAAGTTCTGGTTTTGGTCCATCCCTGAATGAAGTTCCAAAACCCTCCATAACTATCTACCACCTCCATCTGGAGAGGCGCAGGTGGGGGACAGGAACACCAACTCATATACAGACACTATAATTTTTTATTTTTTAAATTTGCCAATCCGTATGAAAGCTGTAAAAGCATAAAAAATAATGCACTTGTTAAGGTATGTACAGATTTGTTAATTGGCAAAAAAATATTGTAAGAAACAAGGGGGCGATACCATTGAAGATGTACTGATGATACCTTAAATAAAAAGCATAAATGTAAGATGTATAAATGAGCACATATTGCTTGTGTTTGAAAATAACGTTTTGAGAAAGATACGGGCCGAAACGGTACGAGGTGACCGGAGAATGGAGGAGACTGCATAATGAAAAACTCCACAGACTGTATGATTCACTCAACATTATAAGAATAATGAAATCACGAAGGCTAAGATGGGCAGACCATATAGCTCGGATAGGAGAAATACGATGATTTTATTCTATCGTTGTTGGTAATTCGGAGGGCCGTTGGGAAGACAGAGACGTGGTTGGCACGACAATATTAGAAGGGAACTTCGAGAGGTAGATGGTGAAAACTAGCTTTATCTTGCCCAGGATACGATCCAATGGCAAATGTTTGTTACTGCGGCGATGAACTTCGGAGTTCCGTAAGCCATATAGTTAGTTAGTTAAATGTACGACGTATTTGTTCTGTTGTGTTAAAAAGTTGCACAGAATTTGCCTGAAACCGCCCGAAACTGATACTCCTCTTTAAAGACACTAACATGTTTTACTTAAATTTCAAAACCTATTTCGGTTAGTTTTCTATTAAACTTAGTTTTAAAAAAAATCTTAGAACTTTTTATTGTGTTGGAAATTAATGTATTTATTTTTCAAATATAGACTTATGTGTTTTGAAACACAAACAAACATTCAGGTTTTTTAAAGAAAACGAAATATTTGATTTTGAGTTTATATTTTGGCACACTACATCTTTCCCGGCAGATTCTTTATAATACGTAGTTTCATGACCTCAAAACAAACCTGAATTTATGGATCAACACTGTAATGGAAAATAGATATGGGTCATTCTCCATAAGCAGGGCATTTTGGATAGAAAAAAACAAAAACAACCATTTTAAATTGTAAAGATGGCAAATTATAGGAATCTTGGAGACATTTTGAAGGTACTCATATATCAATACTTTATTGTTTATTTATTCCATTTATAAGATATAAAGTAATTTCCATGGAGTTGACGTTTTCTTACTTTTTTCGTTGCCATGTTCCTTACAGTGAGAATAGGATTCAACAATGAAGCATGATTGAAGCGTTCAGTGTTTGACTTCTCCTCATGATTATAGAAAACCAAAATTAAAATAAAATGCTATGATTATGAGTTCCATGGAGTTGACGATGAATAAGTGACACACACACACCTGATTTTAATTTTCTATTCCACAATAAATCGACTGTAGAAGCATCTTCCTTCTAGTTCCACTGAGACGAGACTAAGATGGATGCGTCCTGTCTAACGCATGCAAAAATGTTGTGCAGTGTTGCCAGCTTCACACTTTTATCACAAGTTTTTGTTAGTCAATGAAGATGATGAAAAAGTTAGTGTCATGTGTTTCAGTAAATGTAATTCTCATACTAATTGGTTTATTTTCGATTTAATCACGATTCGTGTCTCGAACTAAATTCTTCTGAAGAATAATTGTTGAAAATTGACTGTAAAACTAAAAACAGATACTGAAAACGTCTTAAACATAAAAATGAAAGTGAGTCTCATTCCATGGAGTTGATATTAAGCATAATTAAGATTAAATAACATAAAAAATATTATTAAAATATGAACGTGGACAGAAACTAGGCCAGTTATAAGAAACAAACAGAAGCAAAGAAAGTAATTTGGGGTTTATCTTTTGTGAAAAAAAATGCAATTTCACAAAATGCCCCATTTCTGGAGAATGACCCGTATCGCCATTGCGCGAAGGAGCTATAGGCAATATAATTACTTACATGAACAATTGCTTTATTAATTTTGGCGCTAAGTCCCTGCTCAACGTTTCGGCTTGACCCTTAAGCCATTGACTGGAGCTCTACGTAAGACGAGATGAGATAGAAGATAAAGACAATTGGAGAAATACAAAATGGAGGACACATATCAGGCCAGTCAGTATTTGTTTCTGCAACTGTTCTATCTTTTATCTCTTCTCCTTTTACGCAGAGCTCCAGTCGATGGCTTAAGAGTAAGTCGAAACGCTGAGCACGATATTTCCGTTTAAAATTAGCAGAGCTGTTGTTTAAGTACGTAAAATGATACTGTAATTCAGCCTGGGCATAAAACTGGAATACTAGCACATAATGCTGCAGTAGCCGCATTTAAATATGACAAAATAACGAGGTAAAATAAAAGGATTAAAACACCGAGGACTTGTGGAAAACAATTAATAATCCATAGTATTTCGCTCAGTCCAATATACTTCGTCGCGTGGTTAAAAGGAGTATAGCCAGTATACGAACAAAATGTAAATATCAAGAACAAACAGGAGAAAATGGGGTTGTCCAAACACATAGCGAAAATCAAGAATATGCTCCTTATTAAACAAGCTGAAAGCAGTATAGAAATAAATATCAGGAAAACATTTACGCCTTTACAATAAGAAAAAAAAAAGAAATAATCCTGGTCCTATGGAATTCAGAGACGAATTCTGAGGATAGACAGTGCCTCTTCGTTAAAACAATAATATAGTTATTTTGTTTTCACTGTAATTCACTTCGATTCGATATATTTTCTGGAAGAGGTATAGATACTGCGTAATATAGCAGGAACACCAGAACATAATATTAATTTTGATAGTTTTTAATCTGAAATTCTGTCTACCCATTCGATAATCCCACGCTTCGCCACTACATCTTCGCAGATATTAGAAACCACTCTAAAACGAAATTTGGTATACATAAAAGTCTTCATTAAAGGTCAAACCTACTTTTTCAGCTCCTGGCGTTCACTACGAAAGCCGTGAAAAATATAAGAAGTCTGATATGACCCAACCAATCATCGATTCAAACAATGATTGTGCTGTGTTACTTTAGGTTATATCGAATCATATTCATTCAGGTTAGTTTTAATTAATTAATTTATTATTATGAATTGTTTTTATTCGTATGAATTGAGATACTTAGTTCAAAACATGCAGAAAAACATGAAAACAAATGTCAAGTAATATTGCACTGTCGGTTATCGTATTGTCGTAGTGTTGGAAAATGTCAATAGATGTCACCACTTTCAGAATTGTGATTTAACTACGGAGCAAGAAAGAATACACATGGTTGCTTGTTTTATCTAATTAAATGTCGGCAAATGTGTATAAAATGTTAATCGAAGCGTTTTAAATAAACTGAATTTAATTTATTATTATTATTTTGATTTGAGACAAATTATGTCGCAACTAGTTATTGTACCAGTTGATGTAAGAAGCTATGCTGGGTATCAGCAAGCAGAGAACACTATTTGATGAAATCGCTAGCTTGATTTATTCAATCAGCTGGAGAGAATTTATTGTCTCTGCTCTGGTAGCTGAAAAGCTCCGAGCATCAGATAAATTAAGCTCTGCAGGTTTTACGTAAAGCCTTGGTAGCCACCACCGGGGAACAGATTTGGGGCACCCTGACTTTCCTGCTAATGAATGTCTATTCATAATGTGGAAGAATTAAAGTTCGAACCTATAAGCAAGCGCCCTGAGAAGTATTAAAGTAAAGGCGGATTTTGTGAAAGGCGAACACAAGCAGCAGTGAACCGCACAGCGAGTGCTTCTTTATTCAGAAGGATACCTAGCTTGTAAATTACCACCATTTCAAGGGAAGGGCGAATATTTACACAGGCTGGTTCTTACAGATTACAAGCACAAGCACAAGGAAGCGCTCTATGTTAGTTCAAATAGTAGAGCTTGTGACTGATATGCAAATGACCCGCGATCCCGAATGCCTATTTCTCTATGTACTAGCAAGTTTGTTTCCATTAATTTAAAAAAAAACGCCCTCAGTGTTTTTTTTAAGTTGTTGCAATACATTATTTTATTAGTATCATTAACATTCATTTTGCAGACTTACTGACTAACTTGTGTAGAAAATATTTTCCTAATATGCAGTCAAACAAGGATGATATATAAGTTAAAGGCACCAGTAATAGACAGTGTACTAGTAACTGACCTTCTACAAGAAAAACGCTTAGTATAACACTAGCGTCAGTGACAACACTGGTCAACAACGAAACATTTCTTTTTTTCATAATTTTATGTTCTGACTGTATTTCGGTGTGCTGAAGTCGAAAATGTCATTTAAAAAGCTCCATCACGTACCATTTTGTCACAAATAGCATAGATAAACAGTTTGCTGTCGCAGTACAGCCTTGTAGTTCACAAACCGCCAAGGAAATGAATCATCGTAGTATACAAATATAGAATGGTGGGACAGAGCTACACTTCGGAGCAGATGATTAACATGTCCGCCATCTTGAAATCCTCCATATTGGATGGAAGTCATTTTACTTTGAAACGGCAAATGGGTCGTGTGACATATCAAACAACATGAGAATGTTCCCAGAAAGTCATATGTGGTATTACATTTGACCTACCTGTTACGGATTCGGAGGTATCTTCGCTGAAAGTTTGCAATACATGTGATAATTTATCCAGCAACGTCTTAACTTCAACACCGTAATCCGTAAGTCAAATGAAACACATGGAATGGCTTTCTGGGAATATTCTCGTATTGTCTGATAGGTCACACGATCCACTTGCTATTTTTAAAAAGTGACCTCCATCCAATATGGCGGGCCCGTTGATGTAGTCCCTCCCCACCACTCCACATCTGTATAATGCGATGCTTCGGTTTCTTATCGGTTTGTGAGAAACAAGGCCGTACTTGATGTCAATATATCAAGCGGCAAATTTTCACTGAAGGTAACTCCACCGTAAGAGGTAGTCAAATCTGACACCTGGACCGACTTTTCGGGAATATTTTCACACGACCTACGAGCAGCGCTGGAGGCAAATCCAATGCAAACTGTTGAAGAACTTGCCAGCTAACTCATGTCACCCATACGATCGTTCATCGTCATCTGCAGGACCTTAGGTACATGTCGAAACTCGGAAAATGAGTACCCCATGCGTTAACGCTTCAACAGAAGCAGCAGGGTGTTAGCATCTGCAGTTCCCTGCTCACTCGTCACAGACGTGAGTCATTTGTGCACAGAATGGTGGCAGGGGATCCTCTACCATAACATTATACGCGAACGGCAGTGGGTACCAAAACATAATCTCCACCCCTGC
Source organism: Lepisma saccharinum (assembly GCA_022664845.1). Lineage (NCBI taxonomy): Eukaryota > Metazoa > Arthropoda > Insecta > Zygentoma > Lepismatidae > Lepisma > Lepisma saccharinum. The sequence continues at coordinate 52,179 of JAGDQP010002439.1, forward strand.
AAAATGATGTTGAGTGTTTGGTGGGATAATCCATTTTGAGCTCCTGCCACGTAACGAGATCATCAACACAGATGTCTACAGTCAGCAGCTTGAACGCCTATGGACTGCACTGTTGAAGAAACATCCTGCTCTGGTAAATCGCAAGGGTGTGCTCATTCACAGTAATAACGCGCGCCCACACACGCCAAGAAGGACCTGTGCTAAGATCGAGGAATGTGGCTGGGAGAAACTCCCCCACGCGGCGTTTTCAGCAGATTTTGCACCAACAGACTACTATCCTTTTCACAACCTGCAAAACCACCTCCCTGGATAACACTGCAAAGTGAGAATGACGTGCGACGAACTGTGACCCAGTTCTTTACCTCTAAAACCGGTGACTTCTTGCAGCGGAGGATTCAACAACTGGTTGACAGGTGGCAGACGTGTTGTGGAGTCCGATGGAGACTATTTTCCAGACTAAAGCTAGTGTTCCAGGTAAGTTATCGTTCTATTCCTCACGGTACAAAAATACGACATTACTTATGGAATAAGCTGATAGAAAGCATAAGCACCTAGAGGCAGGTAGTTTTCCACCAGTACCTCTCACACACTGCGACTGGAAGGATTTCGCATAGGCGTTCTGGTCTATGACCATACGAAAGATGAGTCGATGGTAGCTTGCCACTGCTTTCTATAGGAAGTAATGGCTTCCTAACGACGGGACCTACAGTTAAAGGTGGGCTCCGAATCAATCATATCCAGACTGCCCATTGTTCACAAGACAAAAAGCATTATACTACTTACCCAGTGGAGGCTACACGCTGATTAAAACATATACAGGGTAAGTCAAAATGATGGACCCGATTTCATAAATTTATTTTGTGAAATATAATGAACATATCTTAATGTGAGCTACGCGCAAGGAAAGGCAAAAGTTCAAAGTTTAGTTGAGTTTAGTTTATGTCCCGCGTGGTTGCATTGTCTACCGCTACGCGGCGCTGGAAGCAGTTAACGAAAATGGCGCTGACTGGAGAGCAGAAATCGTTCTGTGTGCTGGATTACCATGTAAACAACTCTGTGATGAGTGTTCAACGGCATTTCCGTACCAAGTATGGCAGAGACCCACCTACTGGAAAAACCATTCGTACGTGGTATGAAAAATTCAGAGATACGGGCTGCATCTGTAAGCGAAAATCGACTGGCCGTCCTTCAGCTGAGGAAGAGACAGTGGAACGTGTTCGCGCCAGTTTTGTGCGGAGTCCACAGAAGTCTACCTACCGGGCAGCGAGGGAACTTGAAATGCCACAGAAAATTGTATGGCGAATTCTGCGGAAACGTTTACAAATGAAATCCTATCGCTTGCAACTGCTACAAGCCATAAGAGACACTGATTATGCTGCTCGAGCACAGTTCTGTGCTGATTTTCTCACGTTAATGGAAGAGGATGGGTTCACCGAAAGGTTACGTTACAGTGATGAAGCGGTGTTTCACCTTTCTGGGAATGTGAATAGACACAACGTAAGGATCTGGGGAACTGATAATCCCCACGCAGTTGTGGAACACCAACGCGATTCACCCAAGGTGAATGTGTTTTGTGCCATTTCCCCTGAAAAGATTTATGGGCCCTTTTTCTTCCTTGAACCTACTGTGACAGGACAGGTTTTTCTTGATATGCTGCAACAATGGCTCCTTCCACAGCTCGAAGATGATAGTGCAGATTTCATTCTTCAATTGGATGGTGCCCCCCCGCATTACCATGGCAGCGTTCGGGATCATCTCAATGAGGCATTGCCACAGCGCTGGTTAGGCCGTGCATCTCAGGAGGATCGAGTTCTCATTCGTTGGCCACCTCGTTCCCCCGATCTGACCCCGTGTGATTTCTTTTTGTGGGTTTTCATAAAGGATCGTGTTTACGTACCACCACTTCCAACAACATTGGGTGACCTTCGCGCCCGCATCACAGCAGCCATTGCAGAGATTGACCGTGACACACTACACAAGGTTTGGCAGGAGATAGACTATCGGCTTGATGTGTGTCGTGTTACGCGAGGTGCTCACATAGAGCACTTGTGATGTGACTGAAAAAAACTTTGAGAGTTACCCTTCTTACCACATGTATTACATTCAGATATGTTCATTATATTTCACAAAATAAATTTATGAAATCGGGTACATCATTTTGACTTACCCTGTATTTTATCATTATATATCACTCTAACTATATTAGAAATATAATTAGTTCAAAGTTCCACGTTCATGAGCTTTACACCGGTGAGTTTAAACAATTTTGAGTGACTACGTATTAATAATCACTGCAGATCGAAGTACAGAGAAATAACCCTTTCAACTTACTTTCTTTTTTTTTTTGCAGACATGTTTCGCCTCACTGGCTTTTATGTAGCTTATATTTGATTCCTTTCTCCTCCAAGCATTTTTTTCGTGCCTGAACTCTACACTCGATAAAAAAGGCTACCGTCCTTTATCCATTACTTATGGGATAAGCTGATAGTATCTCCTTAACAGACATACGATTGATCTTTTTAAAAATATTAATTTAAAATATTTTCAAAGTATTTGCCTCCTGTGTGAGTTACGTATGAATATTATACATCGAAAACACTCCACAAATATTTATTAAATACAGTTATTTTTCTAAAAAACACACAAAAAAAAAACTGTTTAAAAAATACAGAGCCATTCTTTAGAAATACTCAAATGATTTCAGAAACATAAGCATATTTTGGAAGTCTAAGAGTATGTGATTAACAAAATATTTTGGAAAATGTTTTAAAAATATGAGCATACATTTTAAAATTTGTATTAAAAACGTCTTCTTCCTGCTGTGAATCTTTTGTTTGTTACATACGTTATCTGAAAGAAAAAAAAAGTGGGGGCGGAGGGCATCAAATACATCAAGCCTTTACTTTTCGGGTTCCTCACCTCTTTGGAACTGAAGCTGAAAGAGCATATTCACACGTTCTACAGGAAGTTCTTTCCTTAAGTCAAAATTCATTCAAATTTGAATTTCTTTCGCTTGAAGGTTTGGTGTAAAGTTTATGAACGCAACACGATTAAATAATAATAATAATAACCTAATCTTACAGCTTAGTTGCTCACCTCGCAATCAGAAGGTTCTCAGTTTGAATCAAGGCCGGCAGTTTAGACTGAGATAATCCTTGGTTCCTTTCAATCACACTAGGCGAATACTGGGACAGTAACTTATGGCCAGATCACTTCCCTTTCCTTCTCGAAACAGACTGGAACGCTAACGTGCTGTAAAGCCAAAAATAGAAACAACGCGTCAAGGCCTCAAAATAAGATAATCACGAAAAAGATGGCATTATAAATAGAAGTTGTACACTCCGAGTCGTAACAAATGGCCGGTAGGATAGATTTGTTCAGTCCATGACGCTGTGTACAATGGCAATAACAAACCCCAAGTCAATGCGGATTTGAAACAAAAATTTCACTTCACGTTGATAGATCAGACTTAGCGCTTATCTTCCAAATTATCCGAGATCAGTTTGTTCGTGTAATCAAAACTTTCAAAATTATATCAAATCCATTCTCAGAGAATAACAAAGGTTTGGAAAGATACGTAAAAAGCGACAATAAAACGCCAATTTGAAACTTACATTTCTTTTTCAGCGTCATACATATTGTCCATCTCACATTAAAAGAAGAAAGCGGTAAAAACCATAACTAAGGCCATTTTCACCAAACAAGAAAAACGGTGAAATACAACGTGGTTTATTGTGTAATATGTCAATAAATAATGTTTCGACCACTAAACTTGACAATCCAAGGTGCAAAGAAAAAAATAACCACCTTCTGGAATGTCTAAATAATTAAAAGTAAGTCCTAACTGATAAAAACCGCCGTCACAATATTTAATTTGATACCATCAAGGTTCATTAAGCAAGTTGAAAAAAAAAAAAAAGAGCAGAAGTCGGACAACTAGAGCCCTGACCTTCCTTTATGCAGATAGCAAGAATTTCTGACGTCACAATGCAATGCGCATGCGCGCAACTACTTAAAATAAAGAATCCCGAAGTAAACATAGTGTTATTCCTTGTCAATACTGTCTTGACAGTCATGATCTCAACAACTTTTCTTTTATGCCACATTGTTTTAAGGGGGGGGGGGATAACGTGAGCCTGCCTTCGCTCTATTCGGAGTTGTGTCCTTAATGCACGCATAAGATGTTCAAAACGTCTATAAAAGGGAGCATTTATTAACATTAGCATATAGTAAAGTTCTCTAAAGAAAGTTAGCCTAAACGGGGATCGAATTCGGGTCTCCCACACACCACCGCCTAGGCTACCGAGGCAGCTGCATGCAAAAGCTTTCGAAATTATATTTAGAACAGGCCGGAACAAGGAAAGCAGTCGCATGCATATTCATCTGTGACGTCAGGGATTGTTGTTCTCTGCAGACAAATACTCCTTGACCTTCCTGTGATTCCTACCTACAGTACCGGATGCCCCTAAAGCAGAGCTCGAAATGGACCTGAGCAGACCAGTACGCTGTTCCGGTTCGTGAATATCTGGAACCTTCCCGTTCCGCCTCGTCACTATGTTAATCATAAACAAAAAGGGGATAATAGCCTGTTCATAAGGATGAAGCGTTCCGATTCGTGAACATTTTCCAGTTCGAGCCCTGCCCAAAAGTTAACACAAATCCGCACTTTCGCAGTACGTAACTATTAAACTAAAACGCATAGAGTCATATATCTTTAAATATAAAGTGCTAATTCTGAATGTCAGTCGTTAATTACATGGAAATAATGAAAGGAGGGAAAATTAATTTTTAATTTTTGCCAGGGTTGCTGTGTGTAATGAAGTTGCCAAATTTTTCTGGATATTTTCGACATGGTTCTTTTTCGTTGAAAAAGAAATAGTGAGTTAGACGGAAGTAAAACACACACCTTCAAGTGTATTACTCTCCACCAAAAATCTTACCAGAGTCCATTCTATTAAAAAAAAAAAAAAAATACATTTTCGGAATACACCACTAACACTACTGTACAAAGCTTGTAAGCTTTCAGATTGGTAGTTTCTTTGTCATGTACCATAAGCAGCCATGCAGACTGCCTAAGAGCACCGAGAAATGTTCCAACCAGTTGCATAAATGGAGTTTCGTATGGAAATATAAAAAAAATATAAAAAAAAACCCCTCTGGGAACATTTCTTTTACAACCATGCCTGACTGATGATTGAGTTTTCGTTTATTAACCCTCCAACGCCCAAGAAGGGTCACTAAGGTCACCCCAGATTTCATTTTTTTTAACGATTCCTTTGTATATATATATTTTACCCGCAATGATGTGTCTTGGACTATGTTAATATTTTAATATTTTTTTTAAAAAAACTGTAATTATGCCCTTTGTTTACGGGTTACGGGCCCTGGGGGACCTAAGGCTCCCTACTGTATGCGTTCACGCCATCTAACCTTTAGACCTCGCCTTTGAACATAGTGTGGGACCTAAAATTCTCCACTATAATTTTCGAGAAACTTTTGAGACCTATTAAATCGTTAATTAGAGTAATATTTAGTACTTTTGATTTCTTCATAATATACTCTAAACATGTAACCTTTTTCACGAAATGCAACCCGATTCAGTAGATATGCAAATATACTTCCAAAAATCTTGTTAGGAGTCACTTTAGAATAACATATCTGCCTTAACTACATCTCAACAATTCGATAAACATGTACAGGAAATGAATGTGATAGTTTTGTGCAAGAAAAGTGACAAAAAAACGTTTGAAATATATTCAATGGGGTCACTTAGGTCCCCCACTTGGACTTTTACGTAAATATTTGGGCTTTGCCGTCGTAGGGTTAGTATTTTTAAAATTTTTCCATACACAGGGCGGCTACATTTCGTGCAAAAACCATGTCTCCATGTTGCGTAACTCCGGTAATAATTACCTTCAATTCACCTGATGAATCTTGATTGGATCAAGTGAAGTACTGTGTTTACATTCTGTTTTATTGTGTCCTTGTAGACTCACGCTGTGATAAGCAATAAACGACACATTTATGATGTGTACATAACTTGTTTTGTCGCTTTTATATTATTGCAGTTTCCTCTGAGCCTAAGAAAGCATCAAACACAGTAAGAATACGCGGAAGTGAAAAGATGGAGAAAGTACGCTGTTCTTTCACGTCGGAAAAAACATGTTTTTGGTTTAAAAATTGTCAAAAATTGCCAGATGAATAGGTAGACAAGATTTCATGGGGAGAAAGGGGGGGGGGGAGTACGACATTACTTAAGGTAGAATCAATTTTATCTACTTTGTCCAACATATATTGCTACCTAAAATTGTACGATTTGAGATACAAGATTAATTATTATTTAATATATAGATGAGGGAAAAATTTAATGTTTTAAATTTTGTTTAATAGAACAGTAACAGAGCCCAAGATTTGTGGACTGAAATTTAAAATTAAAACAAATGTTATATTTTTTTTTCATATTTTCTATTAATATTAAATCTCAACTCTTAAAGTTTACGCACATACCGGGTGATGGAAAAATAGCGCACTTGAAGTGCACCACCATAAACAAGTTCCTTTGACAAAATTTCGAAAAATGTATCGTTTTACAGCTCGAGGCGTCCAAGGGTAGCATGGAATCGTCACAAGTGACGTCATATCCCCACAAAAAATAATGCAAGACGTCTCGGTTCAAGAAACCACAATCGACGTTATACCTAATACATCTACTTCACAAAGGTTTATGATCGAGGTATGAAGAATGTCATTGTCCATGAATTAATATGGTTAAGCACTTAACTTACCCTTTTTTTTATTATTATTATTATTATTACAGTCGTTCGAAAATTTTCAATTTTATGCATTAAAAATGTTAATTACGGGGCGGGGTGGACAAAACGTACCAATAATAAAACCCCGAGTATATTCGTTCAATATCAGAAGCTAAGCATAGACACTGAAATATATTATAAGTAAGTATTTTATGAGGAATTATCACTAGTTGTTCAAGAACTGTTTCAAATACAAAGAAAATACAAAAAGCAAATTTTTAGAAACCCCGAATATATTCGTTATCATCATCATATAATATATTTTAGCAGGTACTTATTTCACGACCAAGTATTACAAAATATGTTCTGGAACTTTCTCTACCACACTACACTCTAATGCTATTCAAATGAAAGTTTTTGAAGCAGGGAAAGGTTGCATGAACATTACTGATACAAGGGTAAAAATATTTTATATATACGCACCACAAAACACTTCAACCCTCTCTCTTACGTTCGCACTTAATTTTCTTTGAAAAGTGAAGTTGCGTGCTCTCTAGTGACTCTCTATGTAACTAACCGCATGGAACGTGTGAATTCGAGGTTTAAACCTATTTCCAGGAAATCGACGAGGTGCCCGAGTATTCTCGGGGGTTTAAGTTTTTCCAAAAATTTAAATCCGGAATATACTCGAGCTTTTACGTTGAGTGCTTAATACGGCAAGTATAGAAATAAGCAGCATTCCTCACTCAAAAATTTTGCTGAAATAGGTCCATTGTGTACGATTTCGATTGGAAGTTGCTAAACTGACACATCTGGCGTCATTATTTGTGGACCTATCACCTCATTTGTAACGACACATCTCTAATTTTGCACATCTTTAGCTCCAAAACTACGCATTTTTCGATATTTTGTCGGAGGAACTTTTCCTTGTTTTGAGATTCCCCTTACATGGTGGACCTTCAATGAGCTATGTTTCAAACACTTGCTTTATTGGGCAAAATGGTCATAGTTTACAATTGTCTTGAACTTTACCACCTTACACCAAATAAAACTAGCACACGAAGTAATAATGTCCTACTTCCTCTCGAAATCTATCTACATCTGACAATTTTGACATTTGTTAAAAATAAACATGGTTTCGACGGAAAAGGATAATGTGTTTTATCTAACTTTCCATTTTTCTTCAATTTTGTATACCCAATTCTTTAGTCTAATGTTTTCTTACCCTCTGAGGAGGCAGATATAATATAAAAGCAGCATAACATGTTGTCTACACATCGTAAATAAATCGGTTCGTGCTCACCACATACAGTTCTTTATTAACGTATCTGGGTAACACTTCTTTTTTTTTTTTAAAAAAAAAGAAGGAAATTTGATTTTACAGGAGGAGGAAAAGAAGTGACGTCTTACTTGAGAAGCTATATACAAACTAAGTCGAACACTTATGCTACATTTCCGATGTAGATAGACTCGGGACATTTTGTTCAAAGAAGAATGGTACTCTAACGCTTTTGAAGAAAATAAATACAAAACTAAAAATGAGTTGTGACCCTTTCGTTGCAAACGTGCGATCTTAACATTCCGAACTTCTGATCGGCATTTTGGTTTGAGTCCTTCTGTCGGCCATCCTAACTGATGTTTCCCAGGGTTTTCCTGTTAAACCTTTGGAGGGCCACGCTATTTAACACACGCGGAGTGTCAAAATTTTTCTGTTGTGATACAAGTTTGATCCTGAGAATATTATAAAATATTGTTTAAGACATTTGGTATCTTTCAAGACTGAAAAAATACAAAAAGTATCTTTAAATTAAAAACAAAACTGTGCGCAAAAGGTTACATTATATTCTCAACATTTTCACCACTCGAGAATTTGAAGTTCTCATTTCGTTTCCACGTTGGTCCATTTCTCACATTTGAAAACAACTGACTTCTTCGCATATAGTGGAAGTAGTACCAGCCCGTTACGAAGCAGTAGTGCCAGCCGAAATGTAAAAGAAAGCGCACTGCAATCAATAAAATTATTTCCACGGAGTGCCGAGTGGGGTACGTTTTGGACCGCAATCAAAAAATAGTATTTTTTTAACGAAAAATAACCGTTTCTATACAAAAACTATTTCATTAATATATTCTTAATTTATTTAAAGTCAGCTATAAGAAAAATGGAAAACTAAAAGTCATTACTTTCAGAACTATTATGGAAAAATATAAATGGAGTACAAATTGTACCCTGCTTCAAGAGTTCCAAATGAATCCTCCTATTCGAGCGTGTTGATTCCAGTACGAGTTAGCAAACTGAAGCGAATCCTTCTGAGGAAATCAAAAGAAACCTCTCAATCCAATTATATTGCCAGCTCTCAGGCCAAGGGAGACATAAGCAAAGTACTATCGTAATGTGAAACTGCAAGCAGGAAGAACCCTCATCATATGGTCTTCAGATACTGGATAGACCAAAGGTGTCCTTTCGGCCTGACCTCCACTTCACCTCCCCTCCAGCTCTGATCTGGCCCTCCACATCACCCTCCAGCATGGAGTTCACCCTCCACCTCTACTCCACATCACCCTCCAACACGGAGGTCACCACCACCTCCCCTCTAGGTATGATCTGCCCCTCCACCTCCACTCCAGCTCTGATCTGGCCCTCCACCTCCACTCCACATCACCCTTCAGGTTGGAGAATGGAGGGTGAGGAGGAATTATGTTGAGGGGTGACCTCCGGAGGGATGGACACCTTTGGACTTAGGTATCACCTTTCTTATGAAGGTTCACAAGTGGGTAGGTAGTTGGAGATGCAACAACACTAGTGGTCAAGAGGTAACAATTAAACAACAAAAAAAAAAAGACAGCAGTTGAGCTTGTGAACAATGTGTTATCGAGACACAACAGCAGCAGCCTATCGTGTACATGAAGCTGACGAGTTGGAATCAACAACACTGCAGCCTGCATGAGTAACTTTTATGTGAAAAGCTTCTTAGTGTACGTGTTCATTAACAAGAAATAACGGCGAGTTTTCATTTAACAAACTAAACTAATAGTTTATTTTCCAAAAAAACGCGGAAACTTCTCTTGACACTAAGAAAAAATAAGCGATAGTCAAAAAAACGTATAACGTTCCCGAAAAGCATCTCTTCACGAAACGTTTAAGGTATACACACATCATTTTCCTAGCGGCCGTAAATCGGTTGGTAGGGCGTTGGTTGCTCTTGCAATTGAACATTGTAGTTGAACCAGAATAACTAGAAATGCTTGTCTTATTGACATTATCTCGACTAGTAAACTTATTCTATTCACCCTCCCTGCCGAAAACTACCGATTTCTAGATTTTTCGTTTGATCGATAGCAAAGTAGTAAGTGTTTGTTCACTGTTAGTACCAGTATACAAAGTTACCTTTAATTTTGTAGAATGTACGTACAAAATCACCAACTTGGAAAATAAGAACATTCTGGATTTCATAGCTTGTCTAAATTCTTGAGCTGAATATCGAAATCGAAGGACTATATTTTGAAAACAAAGCTGTTTTTGACTCATGTTTTCCATTTTTATTTTCTTATCTTCACGAGAGTTTCAAACAGAAGTAATCAAACTTAGTATCAAAACAACAAAAATAATCACAATACAAGGTATCAATTCCCTTAATCAACAAAATGACCAAACAAATACAGTATAACTATAAAGAAATCATTTCGTACTCCATACAAGAGAAACACTGCACATAAAACTCAATATACATGTACGAGGGTTATTCAAAAAGTTCGTGTCTCAACCCTCCAGCCATTGACTCCCAAACTTGAAATTTGCTGTACATTTAGGATAATGTTTTGTATATAGAGTGGACAGAAATCAGTTCTCTAACTCTTATTTTTCGTCTTTTATAGGGTCATTTATAAGGCAATGTGTCAGCACTCAGCGAAAAGAGCTAAGGACAGTGATAAAGAATCTCCGACTGAAAGAACACCGGAACAGATTCATGAGAACATGGCAAAGACATTAAGTGATTCTGCTCCTGCATACTCCACCATTAAGACGTGGCAGCGTGAATTCTCCTGTGGAAGATAGTCGTGTGATGACGCAGACGCCCCGGATGCCAACCAACATTAAGCACTGAGGAAAACATTTAGTGTGTGCAAGAACTGATTGAACAAGAACGGCATTTCAGCAAAAACTGTAAACTATTTTTTATGGTCCATTTTTAGTAATTTTGACTTCGGCCCGTCATGATTACGAATTCGAACCCGGAACCTTCGAATCGCTGGCTTAGTACCCTAACTCATGCGGCTACCAGGTCGGCGGCATTACAGCACTAGCAGATATTCATGGCCTATCGCGTGGAAGCATTCATTCAATTTTAACTAAATATTTGGGTCTGAGTATAAAGTGAATTATCGTTTGGTACCGAGAATGTTGAGCTCAGAGGAGCAGAAACAATACCGCACCAAGGTTGCAAGTGCCATTTTGGCTCTCCATCACGACGATTCTGAACTCTTTTGGGCCAGAATTATCACTGAGCATGAAACGTGATTACATCAATTTGAGCCTCAGACCAAAAGGTGAGAAGGGTTAAGAGAACTGATCTTTGGCCACCCTACTTACAAAACATTAACCTAAATGTACAGCAAATTTCAAGTTTGGGAATCAATGGCACGAGGGTCGGGATACGAACTTTTTGAATGACCCTCCGATGTTCTCTCGATATAATTACAACTTAACTATACAAATCAATTATTTATCATCTAAAAAATTACCTAAGTTTTGGATAATTTATTTACATCTCTTATTTTTATATGGTAATTAACAGAAATTCGTGTGAACACTCTCTCACTGCCCATACATACTAGACTAACCTGTGCAAACTTTAAATGAAAGAATTTGTCATACTTTTAAGAGTAAATTTGAGGTTGTCTTTGTCTCAGTTTCACCAACCAGGCGCAATCTAACGGGACTATTATCTTTTTTAACAGACAGCCAAACAGTATAAAAACACGTTCGGGGTAAAGGGACGAGTGACACAAGAATTCTACTCACAAAAGAAGTGATATCTCCATTTTGCGAGTAACTTTCTTTGTGTTATTATGGCGAAAGTCTTTCCTTAGTAATAAAATTAAGAGATTATCCTTCTTTGCGCCATAGTGACACAAAGACAATCACTCGCAAAATGGATATCACTTCTTTTGTGACTAGAATTCTTGCGTCACTCTTCCCTTTACCCCGAAAGGATTTTTATACTTATATCATTTATTTTGTAAGGCTGTCTGTTAAAAAAAAAGTGCATAGTCTTCATACAAAAGGTCGATTTTGGACCCTGGTAGGATCCGTATCTCGAAAACGGTAACTCCTATCAAAAAAATAAGCTTCGATTTACCCCAACTTGTTAAGGCCCGCAATTGACCCCCAAAATCCCCCGGTACCACTCATTTGGAGCTAAAACAAAAAGACAGACAATCTTTTCCATAATTTGTGAAAATTCTGTGATTCGGCTAAAAAAAAAAGTCGTAACTTTTGAACCCCATCACCGATTTTAACGTGCGATACACCGTTTGAAAGGTATTGAAGCGTCGATTAAGTTTAAGCAAGTTTCGGCCGCCTATATGGTCTGGGGTCAGTGCTATCAGAAATGTGATATTTTGATATATATTTGCACTATCCTAGGGGGGCAGGGAGGTCCTACCGACCCAATTTTTTTCTGTGTTTTAGTATGGCAAAGAGCTTTCAAATGCAAGTTCAAGCATCAAAATCGGGCTTATAGTTCGCTAGATCCAAAACTAGCTTTATACATAAAGTGCCGCTAACATACTCATTGGTCAGCCTCACTCGAACTACCGTTCTTCATGATACTAAATCAGTACCAAATTTGTCAACAATAAATGTGTTATACATAAAACAAATTGTAAGACATTTCGTGCCTCATCCTGGATGTTCAGCACTAGAGGTCCAAAGACGCATTCCACATACGTATAGATATAGACGTACAGATCAAGCTATAGCCTTGCCCATGCAAACAATGAAATACTTTAAATAACTAAAAAAATATGTTTAATATTGTTCAAATGCTAACAAGTGTTTTCCAATAACATTAATGGCACTAATAATACAATAAAGAGTGGTAAGTTAAGAAGTGAAAAATATAATACGATTATGCATGTCAATACGTAATTAAAGCTATCTATTTATGTCAAATACGCCGTATGTACGAGGGAATACCCTAAAATAACAGGAATTTAAACATGGCTGGGCCCTTCTAACTAACGTTTAGCATAACCAGAGCAGACTATCGAGTTGTATTCATCCATAACGATTGGATCATTGTTCTGATTTGCTAGTGCTAAAAGCAAGTTTATGGATTTCGTGATGGTTGATCACGAGGAATGAAGAATCTGTAAAAAGTTTGTTTTCTCTCGGAAAAAAAAAATGTAGCTGAAATTATTTGTTAAGTTGCAGTAAAGCGTTGCAGGCAACGTTTGTAGGCAAAATGCAGGTCTACGTGTAGTTCCTTCTGTTTCAAAAGTAACAATATGTCAGATAAAGACCAGTCTCGATCAGGCCGAAGAGAAGAAATGATCTAATATCGTACAAGTTTGAACAACAATCCGTGGAGATCGTCGAGTAAGTTCATGCCAGCGAATTCCAATGGAAGGCTTGCAAAGACAAAGAAGTGTGCTCGCTAATTGTTCCCTCGTTTATGCAAAGATGGATAAGCGTTGCAAGGTTTGTATATAATATCAACCGCAAGAAATTTAACCTAACGATCACTATAACTGTATTTGATTTAGATTCAATAACTTGTTAGTCCGAGCTCTGCGTAGATCCTTGAGAGAAGTTTCCCTTTTACCAGGCATCTAACCATAATTGAGAAACATAATAGAAACAGCTGTTGAATCAGAAAACGCTTAAATCAAAACCAACGACTTTATCATATGAATATCAAGGTTCGTTGGAAATGCAGGTGCAATAAGTGGAAAACTGCCACTGCCTTCTTTACAGATAGATCGCTCTCTGACCAGAGGACCAATACATCTTCATATTGTAGAAAACTACATTATTCAAAATCCACGAAACTCAGTAATAAGTTAAAGAATCGAACGACATTAATCCTCATTCTTTCTTTCCCTGACCTAAGACTTTATTTCTAGCCACAGCATCCAGTCTTTGTAAACTGATCTCATAAGTTATCCTATTCACTGAATTCACCTAAACTAATTTCATGAAATCACGATAATAAGTTACGTTAAAGTACCGTTTTCTTACTCCATCAAATAATCATTAATGACTCTCGTAACCGAATCCCTTACACTCCTCTTTGATCGACATTCACCAATTAAAATAATTCAAGAGTGAAAATGCCAAACGTTCATCAAAGTACCACTGTTTGAACCCGCATGTCCCCCATCCATGTTCCAAGTGCCAAATCAAAAAGGAAAAGCTGAGAAACGATCACATTATGTTGGAAGGAAAACGTTACGTGATACCAAATCTATTCAGTTTTCGTTTCCTCCAATTTTAATTTGGCACTTCCACTCTTGACAGAAAATAATAAGTTACATTTCCCTGCATGCATTCACTAGAACATTACAGTGAAAGCTTCTTCTTCATGATGGTACGAGTTTAGATCTGCCCCCAGTGACATTGCAGGCAGAAGCTATGGAACGTAATACAATGATGGTAGTAGTAGATGTAATCAGAGACAGCTGTAGTTAGTGATACGGAAACGCAGCTTCAGAGAAATATGAACAAGATTCACCTACAGTAAGGGTAACGAGCAGGGAACAGTGTAAGTTAGCGTCAAAGGAACAAAGAAAGGTTACGAGGACTAACTTGAAGGAAAGGAAAAGAAAATTACCGGATACTGAGTGTAAAGAAATATGGGCTACGGACATATATGACGAACCAGTCCCCAGATAAATCATGACGAATTGACAATTATGATGGAGTAATCAAGGTATCAGCAGAGCAAACAAAACGATCTTAATGTCGGATACAATATACTGAACATGTGTTAAGTTAGGTTCGATAAGATGAAATTATATTAATGTTGATTTGATTTGATTCAGTTACGTTAGATACACACACAGTGTTTGCAGATGCAATATATATAACCTCAAAGTGTCGTAGTTCCTTCAAACGGAAGGGAGAAGAAATGTAGTTAAAAAGTGTTCTAGCGTATTAGAAGAAAAAACTGAAAGCATCAAGCAGAAATTGAAGGTGCCATCCCTGTATTTGCATGGTGTGAGTGAGAAAAACCCTGGAAAAACCTGTCAGGTTGGTCGGCCGCTGGGATCGAATCCACGACCTCCCGAATGCTACACCAACGATGTACCACTGAGCTACAGCGGCTCGGTACGGAAAACGAAGCTCACGATACCTAAGGGTACAGATAATCCGTAAATAGAACAAGAGTGCTTGCTACGTTCAAATTAAGTTTATTTGAGGGTACTACCTCGTATTAAGGAAAATAGCAAAGATTGCCAGTGGCCGATATCGAACCCCAGAGCTATCTATCTGGACAAACTTTGTCTACCTTCCTTTCAGTCTCCCCGGACAAATGTCGAGATGGTGTCTTGTCAAACGGCTACAATGGATTCCGTTGGCACTCGTTTCTTAAGGACCAAAGTTACAAGAAAATGACTGGGTATAGGTCATGATGCTAGGTCACCCATTGAAAATTTCAAATAATTGTTTTCTTCATTTGCTTTTTAATGAACAAAGTTACGTATAGTGAATGACAATAACAAAATTTGTTTCCTTCCATGTTCATAAAAATAATGTAATTTGAGACACTAAAAAAAAGAAAAAAGAAACTACAAACTGTAATTACTTAAACACGAAGTCATAAATATTTCCATGTCTTATCATCCCATAGAAAATACAGAAGAAAAAACTTACAACGTTAAGACAACCGAAAGTCAATGTTAACAAAATTCATAAAGAAATTATCTGCCTTGTTAAATCAAGAGCCCGTAAATAATAAAATCTACCACACTCCTTATCTTTCCCTTTGACAAGTGAGTTAAAACCACGATTTCACGAAACTTATTTATAATTTGCCGTTTATTTCCTTTGGTTTGAACTTAATACAAAATATTGTATGAAAACTAGCGCTACAATTACTGCAATCAATACGAAAATTATAACACATTCTTTGCTGCTAACTGAGTTTCTAGTCTTATAATCTCTGTTAATACGTTGTTTATAGTATGCTACAACTTCAGACAAATCATTGGGTTTCGTTGGTATATAATGCAAGTCACATTTAGCCTTTTCATTACTGAAATAATGTGTTACCCCGCTTTTATATAGTTCTGCTTTACAAAGTAGTGGATTAAATTGAATCAACCAGCCTAATATATTATGGAAGAATTCCTCTATATACACAAAGGTCCACAGGACCCACATAGGAAGCTTAAACGAAGGAAACTCGAAGCCTAATCCCTCAATTAAAGGACGGAAGAACTCCATGTTATTTATAGGTATGCCATCGGATATAAAATAGGCTTGGCCTCCAACAACATTTATTGTTAAAGGATCTAACAATGTTTTGGCTGCTTTCACGTGAGCCTGAACAGCGTTTTGTATACTTGCAAACTGAACAAGGCAATCATTTTGTCCATAGTCAAATTTGATTAAACCACGTTGAATTAGATTCACTATTCTTGGTAGATGTCGACGTTCTTTCGGTCCCATTACACCAGCGAGTCTCAGTGCGCATGTCCTCAATACCTTCCCGCTTTTAGTCACTTTGTTATCTGCCATCAGAATTAGTTGTTCGGCGACTGATTTAGTTCGTGAGTAGTGATCGACGTGCTTGTGCAGTGGGAAATAAGGCAAACTTTCATCCCCATTTCGGATTTCTTGTCCGCCAAACACTACGTTAAAAGTACTCGTGTAGACAAGTGCCGTTATATCTTGGTTGCAGCAAGCTTCGATTACGTTTTTAGTTCCATAGATATTCACTTCTTCGGTTGTATTCCAAAACTTCGGAAGCTGTTGCCAGCTACTCATACCAAACGATGCTGAAACAAACAGAAAACGAATTTTTTAACAAATATATGAAGTATACTACGAGGGAACAATATGTAGCATATTACGTAAGTCCCTTGTACTAGCAATTACCACATCAAATGCACAATCAAAGGATCTAAAAATGTACAGGCAGATAAACATACACTGAGTTGTCACTGAATTATAACCATGTCGTAGGTCCTTTCTGTTAAATGTATGTGTTTGACATGACAGACCCTACCGCTTGTGAGAAGTCTTGTTATGAATACATGACAACATCGTTTTCTGGAATGAATTAATTTTATTTATGGCCTTTAGGCATCTAAGGCTCACGCCGGGATAGGGGAGGGAAAAGGATTCGGGAAGGTGTCGGCCAGGGTCTATATTGAAGGTTCCATCCCGGCATTTGCCTGATGTGACAGGAAAAACCCTGTTAAAACCTTAGTCAGGATGGTGAGCCGCTGTGATCGAACCCACGACCTCCCGAACGCTACGTCAACGCTCTACCACTGGGATCGTTTTCTGGAGATGAACCAGCGATCAAGAAATTTATACCGACCACCGAGTAATACAAAAATGGCGGAAGAACACTATGAGCATTAAGAAGCATGGAAAAGATCAGTTGCTACCAAAACGAAGAGATACGAAAGATAGACTCAATAGAAAATGAATACTACCTAAACGTGATTTCTACAAAGAATAACTAAAAAGCCTTGAAAATTCACGAACGTACGCCTACGGAAAATATGTATTGAACTGAATTTATGGCAATTAGGAGTAATTTTCACGCCAAATAACACATTTTGGTGCAGTTTTCAACTCTATCATCTCCGATTTGAATAAAATTTGGGGAGTTTACTTATGGACCTTAGTCACCGTGACAATTTTTAGTCCCATTAGTCATTGTAAAATTATCCAAGGTCAAAGTTCACCAAAATGTCCTTCTCTGAGCTCACTTAGCTATCTTTAAAGTGCTGTAACACTGCCCTTATTTGGCGTAGGAAGCTTAAATCAAGTACAGGAGAATAAGCTCTCATGTGATATGTAAGAAGCCGATCTGTGGACAATATTCTAAAAAATACAAAAATTTGCTTTGACCCCTTGAATAACGCTTAAATATGTAATCGAAAAAATCGTGAAAAAATATATTTGGAGCGACAAAAATAAATATATACTGTAAAACATACGAAAAAAGGCCGCGGTGGTTCAACGGTTAGAGCGCTCTGAATTCTGGCGCTAGGGGTTGTCGCTTCAAATCCTATTCGTGCCATGTGGAATTTGTGCTGGACAAACACCGTGTGTGTGTGTTTTCTCGAGGTGCTCCCGTTTCCTTCCAGTTTATTCATTCCACCAATCATCCCATTATCATCCATCCGGTCTGAGCCAAAGTTGCCTAAAGGTCTTTAAAAAAATTAAATATAAAAAAAAAAGTCTTGGACGTCAATGGGATCAGAAGATATAAAATAATATGTACAGCTATGTGACTGATAAAAGCTCCATGCCAATACAAAGAGATTCATGAACACAAGATTGTGTGTTCAAACACCCCAATAACCTGAAAAATAAGGATAAATAAATAAAGCAAAAGTCGTGGCGGCGGAGCATTGGGATACACAGGACCCATTGTAACACCTTTTTCGATACCCGTTTTCCACCAGTACTGGCGCACGCGCAGAATGTCGTCAATGTTTTTCATGTAGTCGTCTGCCATGTTGTTTTTCTAACAAGTGATCACGGCTGAAGCCGAAAATTAGTGACTTTATATAGTGTTGTGATTTTCGTCAAGATATTACGTAAGTACAAATCCTTTCCTTTCTATTAAAATCTCACCTACTATATTGCTTAGCCGACCTCTTTCTATATGCACTTCATATATATAAAAGCGAAAACGGACAGCAAAGCAAGATTATTTGTAAAACAAATCGTCCAACCGCAGGAGCCATGGCGAAATCTTCCAACTTCAAACAACTAGAAAGCAGAAGAACCACACGTTTTAATGTACCTCACTACTGGCGTGCGAGATGCTCGACCCTTTGTGTTTCTTTTGGTAACATAATGGTATGTTCTTCCTGCTGGTGGTCTGACAGTAAAAATGTCAAGTTTCTCAGGAAATATAAACGAAAACCACGAGGATGTAGAAAACTTAGTGTAACCTCATTGGTATCTTCGTTCACATTCAAAACACATCCTGGTCACCAAAGACCGTCGTAAATGCATGCAACAAACCCTGATTCGCGTTGCTATCTTGTCAGTGTTTTTTGTTTTAGTTCTAGAGCATGTGAAAAGACTTTGACTTGAATGATATTATGGCTAACTGGTATTACACACTGTATCTTTTGTGTTCCTCCAATTGTATGGATAGTTTCAAACCACTGTTGAAGGAAGGAAGCCTCTTCTTTATATTCCATATTAGCGATACGATGGAAGTAATACAGTGTAAGGTTTTAGTGCACACCATTCAAAGAACTGTTTTGGTGCCATGATCTGAGAGTTATATGAAGCCTGC
Organism: Lepisma saccharinum; assembly: GCA_022664845.1. Taxonomy (NCBI): domain Eukaryota; kingdom Metazoa; phylum Arthropoda; class Insecta; order Zygentoma; family Lepismatidae; genus Lepisma; species Lepisma saccharinum. The sequence goes on from JAGDQP010002439.1 coordinate 71,428, forward strand.
AAACTGGCACGGACAGCAAGTCTCTTGATAGCACCAGCGACACCATCACATAATCTTTTGCCGTGTGATATTGCAAAGAAGTGCCATTCTGCTGGGTCATTAAAATCAGTATAATAGTAACAGATGTTCTGCAACCCCATCAAAAAAGAAATAAATATGCATAGGTGTTCTATTGAAGTGCGATATCAGGTACTTAATCAAATGGTGCTAAAAGAGATGCACACTTAGGATGGTCGGTGTAATAGCTAAAGTAATACCTTAAATCCAGATATTATAATACAGGGTGCCCACATTAAAGTAGTTCGGCGTGGTAATAGAGTATTATTATTTCAACGTTAAGTTTTGGAGTAGACGAGCCAACACTGCTGTTGGTGCCGTCTGATGTGCAGTTGTTCAGCTGAAAATCTCTGCTTAGAAGTTCTGTGAAAGGAGACGCGTCGAGAAGATGAGGTTTTACCGTGCAGCAGCAGATTGTGACAGTGGGAGAATATATGCGGACAAGGTCAATTAAGAACACACAAGAGGCCTTTACTGTCAGGTATCCAGGAACAAAACCACCTGCGAAACGCAGTGTTCAGAAACTGGTGAAAAATGGCGTCAAACCGAGTCTGTCGCGAAAACCAAATGCTGTCCGAACATCGGAGGTCGTTCGTGATATTCAGCAAAGGATAACACGAAGCCCGACAAAGTCTATCAAATCATCCACAAAAAAAGTGAAAATGCCACCACACCATCTCAAATTTTGTTGAAACTTGGTACGGTTATAGAATTTCTAACGCTGAAGCAGCAAAAAATGTAAATTGTACTGAAATCGATGGTGGGGTTCAAAAGTTATAGAGATTCAAAATTATGGCAAAAATTGCCCAAAACGTGCGCACACCACCATATGGACCAGGGACAACTTTCTTCGTATTCGTCCTAGAGACTTCAATTTTGTTTTATGCTATTCAGAATGAAATGACCTATCGTCTGGAGTGAAATGTATACACCGCAGAGTAGCAGGTCATGTACAAATCTCACGTTTTGAAGAATTACAGAATTCAGCCTGGTATTTCACCACCGGCCCCACACTATTATTTTCATCCACTTCTCCATCACAGTTTTTGGCATAGTGCAAGTACAGGTTACCAGTTATCTGTACAACAATTTTTGTCACAATTAAAGATGGGGCCGGTGGTGAAATACCAGACTGAATTCTGATGATTGTTCGAGCCTGGGACTATAGTGAGTTTATAGAAGCTGGGCCGCCGCCTTCGTTGGTGATCAAAACCTCAAAGAAGTAGGTTGAGTCCTGCACCAGTTCCGTTGCGATCTGAGTGCCAAGGAAGTGTTCCGTCTCCGTTGCGATCTGAGTATGAAGGATTGCTCCGTCTCCGTTGCGAGTCGAGAGCAGGAAAGTTAGAGAGAGGTGACCACCCGGGCGAGGAGTGATACTGGTACCCTCGGTGTTCCGATATTTATAGGTCTCTTTGGGAGTGGTCCTTTAAGTCCCTCCTTCGGTTGTGCTGGCTCCATCTGGCGGCGACACCCACTCCATCTACTGTTGTTGTTTGCTTCTACGATAACTTATGTCACTTTTTACTATCTGCTTAGGTTGCTTGTAGTACACACATTTATTTACATAACATAGTACACACTTTAGTTGTTTGTTTAAATCTTGGGTGGATGGCACGCGCTCGCAGGCACGCCGATTATTACAATATTCTGATATAATAATAACAATAAATGTGGTCTACTTCATCGGTTTCAACATTTCTGTAATAAGCTACGAACGGGTGAATGGTGGCTTGTGTACTGTCCCAATGGAAACTCTGTACGTCCATCTTGAAGAACAAATGAATAATTCTCTGCAAATAGCACAGTGTACCAAATATTGCACATCATATGAAAGCTTATTGAATTCTCTGTACATTGCATTTAATTTCAGCTTCATAGGCCAAATAGAGGAGGTTTTATAGCAATTTGAAAATAGCTAAGTGGGCTCACGCAGAGATGAGAATTTGAGAACTTTGACCTTGAATAATATTACAATGGAAAGACATATGGGACTAAAAATTGTCACAGTGACTATGTCCCATGAGTCACCCCCAAATTTCATACAAATCGGAGATGGTTAGGTTGGGGGTTGTGTTGCTTTCGTATGAAGTAACTCTTAGACACTGGCTCAATGGGATTAAGAAATGCCGGAAAAAAGTCTCCCAGGGCCTTGATTTAGGATACCAACCATCCCAGCATTAACCTGGTATGACAGGAAAACCCCGGGGAAAACTTCAGTCAAGATGACCGGCTGCTGGATTCGAACCCAGACCCTTCCAAACGCGAAGCCAAAGCTCTACCAATGGAACTATGTCCTATCAGTAAAGGAAAATAAGAATTTTGCTAAAGACAACAGATGCGCAGTCGAAAAGAAATGGAAAGAGTACACGTCAGAAACCGTGATATTGAAGACAATAAAGAGGTACGTGGTTAGACAAATTTCCTAACTTTCCCACATACATTTCAGAAAACTAGATACCGTAAAGACTTATCAAAATAAAGAAGTCAACATTTTCACAAAATTTCCTAGATATAAAACAATTTTAAAGATGGAAATTTGAAACTACTGGCTTTACCTGTAAAAGTTGGCACCATGTTATGACCATTCTAGGAAAATGAAAGATTAAAATAAAAATGTTCTGAGAAACATAAACCCCACATTTAATATTCCCTGACCTTTCTACGTTTCTGAAAATATTTTAATGAAATTTCCTGACTTTTCTAGTAACAACAGGTCAGTGAGGATGCTACTTTGAAAAGAACTCCTGAAGGTGGTTTTGCATGAATAGCGTTTGAGAAACAATACTCCATATTCCCTATAACGCCTTCTAAGTCGTTATTTAAAAGTACTCTGAACTTTTCCATATTATGTTCTACGATAATTCCACTAACCCAATTTCAGAATACCAATTCTTACAAGGAAACTGTCCTAGGTGGATAATAAAGTTTCCAGACACGACTAATTCCATTTCATGGAGCATCTCACATAATCTTTAAATGCACATTTTTAGCGGCTGAGGGCAATAAGGACAGACATGAAAACCGGAATAAATTCCGGGCTTTGTGTATACAAACTATGGCAATATAGACACATAATTATGCCCAAATAACTTCAAATTCATTTAAGAAATAACATGAAACATATCCACAGCTTTCCTGCTCACAGTGTTGCCAACTTAACACTGTGTAGCACAGTGTTTCAACTTAGCTCAATGTAGTCAGTGTTGCCAACTTAACAAATTTCTTCAAATGTCATTACGTCAGGTTTTACATGCTTAGAAGGCTGAGTGAAATAAAAACCTAAAAAAAAAAATGTTCTAAATCATTTACACAAACTCAAGGCACACATAAGTTAAAGATACAGTTTACATCAACTCTTGTAGTACCGTGGAATGGAGTTACTTGGTGACATACGGGGTTACTTGATGCCAATGACGCTTTAACACAAAAGTCCGTGTGGATATGGCTTCTTCACAACGTACAGAATTTTGACGTTAAATGCCAGCACCATTACTATTCCACAGACACATCACACTTCAATATATCAACTAATAACACCACCATCTTTAAGTACACTTCGAAGATTTGTACATCACACGTGAATTTTGGCCAAAACTAAGTTTACAATTTATTACCGTAGAACGGGGTTACTTGGTGACACCTACGGGGTAACTTGATGCCACAGACGTTTCAACACCCAAGAGTCCGTGTAGGGAGAGCAGCTCTGAACTATAATCGTACGCTCGGAAAGAGCAATGTTTGTCACAAACACTTTGAGTAATGAATGAGTGAAAACTAGTGAAATCTATTGAAGAATGATGGTATAGTATAAATATGTATCGGCAACATGTTTGCGCTACTCATAAAGGTCAATAAGGAAGAAAGAGTCCGAAAAAAGGCAATGTTTTTATTGTATCATCTTTACTGTTCTTATGATGTGGCACCATGTTACGCAAAATAATAAATACTCAAATTATTACTATTGTCGTCTTTCTTTGGAACTCTTTTTCTTGTAATTCCAGCTCTAAATGATACATCGCTTCAGCCATAACCATTATTTCCGGTCTACTGTTCAGCTGGGTGCTTGAAGTACGGTAAAGCTGGGAACAAAGACATGGGGCACGCTCTTCACTAATGCGGAAGGCCGCATACAAGAAAAAGTGGTTTTGTTCAGCGACAGAGTATACAAGAGTTGATGTAGAACATATCTAGCTTACATCTGTCTAGAGTTTATGTAAAGCATTTTTAAGGTTTTCATTTAACCCATCCTTGTAGAATGGATGTTAAAAGCCAACCATAGTCTGTTCCTTACGTCACACAATGTTGCACACTTTAGAAGATGTAAGTAGAGACTGATTGTTTGATTTAACAACTATGTATTGGCAACAATGCAAGAATTCTGACAGTGCTCTGATAGCCTGTACTATCTACGTGGAGATTGGAAAATTTTACCTTGATTGCTTAAATGAATTTGAAGATATTTGAGAACGTGTGTACATAGCCGCTAAAACTTCCCATGGAATGGGTGTCGTCGATTTTCCCTTCTGGGACAGTTCAGTGACTAGATTTTTAGAGAATGTATCTTTGCTTATCATCTTACCTGTATGAACTACACAATGCTTTCCTTCTGCAGCTTTCTCCACAGCTACGCGATCTCTCACATCTCCTTTGAAAAACTGGAATCCATCCAGAACACTCCCTTCAGCTCTCCATTCGGCATCCGGTTGCACAATATCAAACAACGTGACGCAATGACCATCCTTCAGGAGATCTAATCCAATGTGGTAACCAATATATCCTCCTCCACCAGTAATTAAGAAATTAAACATGACTCCAATTTATCTGGGGAACAAAAGCAAAGCAGTGTTAACATGGCATCAATAGATGAGAACTTGACACTTTTTTTTTTTATCACAGCTCCATTTCCAAACACGCATTATGATAGTAAAAAACAAAATAATGATTTCCAGAACCCGAATTTACCGACATCTGGGCGAAGGAATGTGGATTTCATCAAACTCAATCGATGGAATCTGGATTTGTGATCCGTTAATTAAAAATGGAATTTGAATTTGCTTCGACTAAAGATTTCTCAAACTCAAAACGTCTATTATGATTAGTAAATTATATCATTCCAGCCAAGACTAAGGGGGCCAAGATTGTTTCTTGTAAATTCTTACACATGCCAATATTTCTTGTTATGTATCGCAATAGGGCATTCAGAAATGATTTGGTCTGGTCCTGTAATTCTTGTACACCAGAAGTGTGAGCTACGCGCCAATAGTGTGGTAATAGGCCCGTCCTAGTACAGTCTGCCACTAGATGGCAATGCCAGCGTTCTAAGTGAAACTAGCGGAGTAATTTTGAAACCACAAGTGTGTGATCCAGTGAACATAGAGGCAGATGCACATAGTCCAAAGGGGATAGCATGGTTCCTACGAAAGGACGGAATTCTAGCGAATCGTCGTCTGGTGGTCGTATAGGGTTAATGCGAACCGGCACGAAACAAAATGTTTAACTGGATGCCAGGCTTCTAAAGTGAGAAGGATTGTTGAAGAAGGCGTCCATAATGGTCGTCCAGCGCCTTTGTAAACTCCTGCCGCTATGGAAACCGCAGAAAAGATAATTCTGGCAAATCGACGCATCACATTCGATGAACCTCAAGACTGTTGTACTAGGTACTGGCACAGCGTTGGTCTGTCGTTCACACGTCCGGTATACAGTAACTACAAAACCAGTCCAAATCATTTCCGAATGCCCATAACGGGTATTTTGATATAGGCACAAAAGTAGGAAACATTCGCTGCTTGGTTTTTATCTGAAAAGCGCATGTACCTCATTAGTAGGGCTGGGAATTTGATGACATATAACTTGTTGAAAAATGTCCTTAAAAAGATGCATTTATGACCTAAAAATTGCCAAAAAAATGACTTTAGAAATGACCTAAAATACTCTAAAAATAATTCATGGCGCGTGATTTAACCTACAAGATAAAATAAATTTCTAGTCATTGCTTCATGTCTCCTAAATTGTCAATCTCTAACAGTAAACTAACTCTATGGCTTATGGAACTCGCAAGTTCATCGCCGCAGTAACAAACGTTCGCCATTGGATTCTATCCTGGGCAGTATCAAGCCAGTTTTCATCTCGAACACCTACTTCTCGAAGATCTCTTCTAACATTGTCCTCCCAACGACGTCTCGGTCTTCCCAATGGCCTCTTTCCATCGGGCCTTCCAACCAGGATAGAATATAATCTTGGTTTTTCCCCATCCGAGCTACATGGCCTGCCCACCTTAGTCGTCTCGATTTCATTATTTTTACATCTGGTGAATCGTACAGTCCGTGGAGTTCTTCATTATGAAGTCTCCTCCACTCTCCAGTCATCTCGTCCCGTTTCGGCCCATATATCTTTCTCAAAACCTTATTTTCAAATACACGTAACTTATGTTCATCTGCTAGTGTCGTACTCCAACTTTCGCAACCGTAAAGTATTACCGGCAGAATAACAGTTCTGTATATTTTTAATTTAAATTTCCTTGATATTAATCGCGATGTTAGAAGTTTTTGGACTGAATAGAAACATGCGTTCCCCGATACTAAGCGACTTTTTATTTCTTCCGTGACCTCATTTTTGCTTGTTACGTATGCTCCCAAGTATTTAAATTTGTTTACTTTCTCTATGATCTCATCCCTAATTCTTATGTTTATAATTCCTTCATTTCCTGTGTTTCGGCTTGTTACCATGTATTTTGTTTTATCTATGTTTACCTGTAGACCTATCTCATCGCACGCTTCTACTAAGACATCGGTGTTGCTTTGTAGTGCATCTATATCGTCCCCTAATAAATCTACATCATCCGCGTATACAAACAGTTGATTGAAACCATTCAATGATAGTCCCTTTTTGTCCCCTTTAATTTTTAAAATCGCATATTCTAACGAAAAGTTAAACAGTCAGAATCCGTTGCGAATCTTGAAACTATCTGACATACACGTAAATGTTATTACCTATCCGTACTCTGCTTGTGGGGTCGCTGAGACACATCTTCACTAGTTAAACCAATTTCTTCGTAATTCCAAATCGTATCAGGATACTGTATAACTTTTCCCTTTGATAGAAACATATGCTTTCTTAAAATCAATGAATAGCTAATGAACCGTCCCATTATATTCCCATTTCTTCTCCAAAATTTGTCTCAAGGCAAAAATCTGGTCCAACGTGGATCTATTTCTTCTAAATCCACATTGGTGATCTCCAATTATTTCATCTACGTATACACTTAGGCGTGTTAACAGAATATTACTTATACTTAATAGCTTGTAACAGGTTGTAAGTAACGAGATTCCGCGATAATTATTACAGTCCGATTAATCGACTTTTTTTGTAAATCGGAACTATTATTGAGGTTTTCTGTACTACTAGATCTACTGTAGGTTTTGGAGATAGAGCATTTCCAAGTTGTTGTCCAAATTCGACGTTCCCGAACAATGAAAAGAAAATTAATAATTCCCAATAAATCAGATACGACGCATTGAATGAAAATGTCGTTTGCGGAATGTTGAATATGAGGAGTAAAAATACGATTCCAGCGGGTTGGCAGTATTGCCAAGCTTGTGTAACGTTTAAATTTTTCAAATGTCACTTCGTAATGTTATTGGGAATTTGGCGTAAAGCACACATCGAAGTGTTGCACATTATGGATGGGATATCCTAGGACAATATGTACAGTAGTTTCTATTAGATCGCGAAATATTTTGTTCTATCCATAGTTTGTAACACTGCGATGTGTGCTTAACGTATCTTGTTTATCATCACAAGGGGATGTCAAGTACGCAATAACACGACGTAGAGTTATTTGAAAAAAATAAATGCTATACCGGGTTGGCAACACTGCCAACCCGGTGACATCGTGTTTTCACTCCTGATATCCACCATGTTGTTAAAAACAAATTTCTGCAAACGAAATTTTCATTTAATGCGTTGATTTTGGGCTCCAAGTTGGAAACGCTGTATCTCTAAAACGAAGCAGAATTTCCACTATATTCACAGCAACTTTTTTACTTGTTTTATGCCAGCAATCATCTCTTAAATTTTTGCCGTGAATTTTAGTTACACCCTGTATATGGAACGTCCCTCGCACCTCAGTAAAGAACAGCTACTCACTGCTGGAGTAGAAATCAAGACACTACACCACATGTGAACAATTTTTATTGTAGAATCTATCTGTAAATCGGGTAGTATGAACAAGAAGATCCTTTTTAAAAAGACCTCCGTAAAATTGAAAACTACAGCAGAAGAAGTAGATGAAAGTTCATTTGTAATGTGCGGTGACTCACTGGTAGAGAGCTCGCCTCTTGTGCATGGGGTCCTCGGTTCGATCCCGGCTCATACCATGTGAGCTTTGTGGTGAACAAACACCGTGTGCGTGGGTTTTCTCGTGGTTCTCGTTTCCTCCCACTTTCTTCATTCCACCAATTCTCCCATGATCATCCATTCGGCCTGAGCCAAAGTTGCCTAAAACCTTAATTAAACTTCAAATTCAAATTCTTTTGTAGCGTCAATCGATTTTAGAAAAGATCTCAGATAGTCAAGCATTTTATATTTAGTAGGCAGAATGGTGTTTGTATTAGACCGGAAAGAAACTCGCGATTAAATTCAACAACAACAATATACAAAAGGGAACAATCTCAATAAACAAGTGGAAAATGTTTATTTGGAACTTCCTTGGGGAGGGGGGGGGGGAATTCCCTATCTACTATATGCTAATTTTATTAAAGAAGAATGACAGGCGGCTACTGGGATCGTTCCCAGGACCTCCCAAATGCTAACACAATGCTCTACCAACTGAGCTACTCGGTTAAAAAATAATCAAAATGACTCGCTTTCCTAAGCCTTATAACAGACAGACTTAACCAACTTCGTCAGGAAACCGCGTTTCACGTAATATAAAATGGTCAAATAATATAACAAAGGTTATGCACACCACTTCTTTTCCTACAAGCTTGGGCTGGTGACTGAATATACACAAATATGGTATCATTTTCCGTTAAAAATTCTAGAGACAACTTGAAGTTTGACGAAAATCTACTGTGTTACTGACTTCCTGTCTTTCTGCTATACAAATCTCATACGAATGCGAAGAAAAAAAGTACATACCACAGGCACTGGTCAACTGAATATCTCAAAGCACACAACGCTTCTCATCATTTGTAAACATAACCGTCATCTTGCTACAACAGTCCAAAGTCCTGAAAGTATCCTCCGATAGCGTGAGAGAGAAAAATATGACCTTGAGCACACTTTGCCACTTTATTCTGATTCAAGTACTGAGACACCAACGACCATATTGATTCCTTTCCATTGGTGAAGACAGTGGCGTTCTGCCCGGGGGCAGTTTATGACCCGAAGGACAATGGTCAAGGTGAAACGATGGGTTTGAAATTGCTTTGCATCGAAGACGGAGATTATGTCAACGTTCGATCCAAAGTTTTAAGTAGAGTTCAATGTGTCCTCACGGACCGGTGATCAAACACAGGGCCCCCTTGATGAAAAGACTCTTTTGCGGCGACACTCCTTGCTACAAATTAAGTTTAATAAATTGGAATATAAATTTATTATCAAGTAATAACTCGACACGGAGTGCCAGTATATCAGAACAGCATTGGCTTCGCATTCGGGAGGTCCTGGGTTGTATAACAGCGGCCGATCATCATGAGATTTTTCTTGTACATTAGGCAAATGTCGGAAAGGTATCTTCAATTGAGACGACTCCTTTCCGCATTCTTCTTCTTACTCTATCTCCACCTGAGCTATAGATGCCTAAAGGCCATAAACAAAATTCAATTCGTAACTCGATAGCTCAGTGAAGGTTACGGAATGGCACTACAGGAAGACGACGCAGATTAACATCAGGTTGGTACCAAGACAAATGTCAGGTCGGTACACTGAATTAAAGCTAGGGCTACCACGTCATTCTCTTCTCCAAGGGCATACAATATAAATTATGGACAAAAAGGGCAAACAGTGCCCTAAGATGCTGAATATTATATAAATTTATAACCGGGGAGAGACGTGATTCAAGCCGGCCAGAAATGATGTGGCAATTCCTGTTCTTACGCGGCACTTTGAAGTCCATCTTCCTAGATAAAGGTGTGAATAGAAATACGCACCGCGTTTTTCGATATATCGAACAGGGCAGCTCAGCAACAGCGCACTTCCATTCCGATTGCAACTGAAACTTGAATTAGACATAGCGACGGCAATGGTACCTCGAATTTCGACCTGATACTTTCCCTTCCCTTTGTTCGTCCACACAGAAAGTTCATGGTGAAACTGAAAGTAATCAATTCCTATATAATATAAATCCGATATCTTGAAAAGCATGGAATTTAATTCGGGAAAATGGGGCTAAGAAGGAAGAGATTTCTCGTCTTCGCCTGGTAAGACCGAGCGAAATTACCGATAAGGTGAATTTTGAATTGAATTTAGTTTTAAGGCCTTTAAGCAACTTTGGCTCAGGTGGTTGATGATGGGATGAATTGGTGGAATGAAGAAAGTGGGAGGAAACGGAAGAACCCCGAGAAAATCCACGCATGAGGTGTTTGTCAGCCACAAAGTCCACATGGCATGGGCAGGGATCAAACCGACGACCCCTAGAACCAGAGGTGAGCGCTCTACCAACTGAGCCACCGCGATCGATAAGGCAACATAATGATCAATGTTGGAACTTTTTCGACCTTACGATTGCTAATTTGTGTGCAGCAATACAAAATATTTTTGACAACACGGACTCTGCAAAAGAGCAATGTGCCATGGGTCTAGTCTGTCCTTTCATTGATGAATTTGAGAGCTTCGAAATAACAATATTAAAATTTCTAACGCTTACAATAATTAAAGAGCAATATTGTTAAAATTCTTGTTAATACTTAGGATAAAAGAAAAACAGCGCAGAGAATATTCCTGTAAGAATTTTAAATATAACGGTAGTTTGGAGAATACTGGTGGAAAAGTACAGTTACTGCGCACATTAAATTCCGAAGAAAAAATCAGTGAGTGAACAATTCCTTATAGAAAACACAAGCTGATTTGCCCGACCGTTAGTACGGGGTGAATATGTTGGCAACAATCATCGGGACTGTTGCCAATCAGCTTTGTTAGGGATGTGTCACCTAAGATAGCCGTTGTTAATGAATGCCAAATGTGGCCACTTGGGAGGTAGTCAACCCGTGGAGCAACATTGTAGTGTGGGTTGCAGCTGGCTTTGCTTTAAATTTTCCATTATTGTTACCACCGCCACTGGAATTCAATGGACAATTAGATGGTCGATTATCTCTGAAGATAATTTTAGAATCAAAGTGATATGATAACTTCCCAGTCCGGTACAGTGTCTGTTAATGAGCGTAAAATCATTCCAATCGGTCAAGCACTTTTTACGTGATAATTTTTTGTCGCCCTATATGTGGAACGTGACCTCGAAGACAGTGACGCCGCTGACGACGAACGAAAACGATGGCGGTTATATACCACCAACAAATCAACAACAGGAGCAGAAAAGACTACATCTGCTCCACAGGTTTCAGTAACTACTTTGTACGAACCCGTTCACAACATTATTGCAGATATATTCAAGTATAACTTGCACAATCGAGCTTCCCAGTTTCTGTTCTTCAACTGCGGCCCTGCCACGTGCACTTATTTGTACACCAGTCGCTTCTAGTTGGTCTCTAACTAATACATGACAGACATGTGCAGGTTACATTTGACCATTTGGAATATACATCAGATGAAGCATAGCCGTATTGTCCGCTTTACCTGTGCATCACATTCTGCATTGCCTGATTTCTTCTCTGACAATTCGTAGCAGACGCTTTAAGAGCAGCTGGAATATACACACATGTTAATACCCTGCTGCCTGTATACCAAATATCATGCAAATCGGGTTGTGACACTTCGTGCAGTCTCCGCGTTACATCTGCATAATTTGCCTACAGTAGATCTACAAATTTGTTCCCTAGCTGTCTCTGCGTTGAAATCTCAACACAATTTCCGTGTTATACTTCGGTATAATACATCAAACATTTCCAGCACCATAAAGTGTATCTGTGTCGTTATCGTTATTGTCGTCGGTTGGAGCATGGACGACAGTCGGAAAGCACGACTGACTTTCATTCACGAACTCTAAATATGAACTCCAGAAAGGCTTTGTGTATTATTCTGTTAACCCTCATCCAAAATTGTCCCTTTGTAGAAACCGTATTTGCCATGCTTTCCTGACCCCCTCCCATTGTTCCTGTATAGCAATGATCAGTATAAAAACCCCGTCGGGGTAAAGAGAAGAGTGACGCAAGCATTCTACTCACAAAAGAAGTGATGTCCATTTTGCGAGCGACTTTATTTGGTCATTATGGCGGAAGTATTTCCTTTGTAATAAAATTAAGAGATTATCCTTCCTTGCGCCATAGTGACACAAAGACAATCACTCGCAAAATGGATATTTCTTTTTTGAGTAGAATGCTTGCGTCACTCTTCTCTTTACTCCGACGGGGTTTTTATACTGATATCATTTATTTTGTACGGCTGCCTTTTAAAAAAAAGTGCAAAGTCTTTATGCAAAAGGTCGATTTTGGACCATGATAGGCTCCTTATCTCGAAAATGAATTCCTATAAAAAAAAAAATACGCTTCGATTTACACCAACTTGTTGGGGCCCGCAATTGCCCACCACCCCCCCCCCCCCCCTGGTACCAACCATTTGGGGCTAAAACAAAGACCGACAGAATGACAAACTTTTCTTATCATTTGTGAAAAATCTGTGATTCGGTTTCAAAAAGTCGTAACTTTTGGACCCCTTCACCGATTTTGACGTCTGATACACCGCTTGAAAGGTATTAAAGCATAGATTAAGATTCCGCAAGTTTCGGCCACCAATATGGTCTGGGGTCAGTGTTATCAAAAGAAATGTAAAATTTTGAAAAAAAAAAAAAAAAATCGCACCGCCATAGGAGCTCTTACAGACTAATTTTTTTTCTGTCTTAGTATGATACAAGGAGCTTTTGTTCTGTCCAAAGAGCTTTCAAATGTAAGTTCTAGCATCAAAATCGGGCTTATAGTTCGCTAGATCCGAAACTAGCTGTATACATTGGAGTTCCGACTCACCTGTCAGCGTCACTCCAAGAACTACCGTTCCTCATGATTCCCAAGCGTGTTCCGCAGAGTCCTAGGTTCCTCAACGCAGTGATAGGGGTGGGGGTGGGGTCCGTGAAAATCAGTAATCAAACTATACGAATTATTTATTTATTTCACCTATCGTACACAACTACTATACATTTTGCTCTACACTAGATTAAAATATTACGTACAGGGCAGCCCCAAAGTTTTGTTTAAATGTTTCTGGGGTTCCCAGAAACGAAAAAGGTTGAGAAACACTGCTATATAGCAACAATGTACTTCTCGGTCTCGTACACCACCGTCTAAAGAGCGGCTGTTTTACGTTGCTACTCTGTTGTCTTTCTTAATCTTGTTCTTGGAGCAAGGCGAAGCAAGAGTCAGTCAATAATTGCAACCACGTGATCTTTATACGTCAACAACGCAACCAGTTTCATGCAAGGCCTCTTCCATTTGCAAAGTTATCTTCCGCTTATTAATCTATCACCCGGAACTGCTAAAGGTAACGCAATATCAGCATGTTCTGTTTTTCAAGCCTTGCACTAGGATAAAAACATCTAAAATGATCCATAAATGTCTTTCTACCACAATAATTTTAACAGCATACTTGCAGCATTCAACACAATGATTTCGATCACCTCTCAGGAATGTTATTATTATTTATTTTGGACTCACCTTTGCTCAAACCAGCTGTGATAGATTCCCTATAAATACATTCTTGACTGGAAGGAGACAGTTTTTTCAAAACAGCAACTTACTTCTTCAACACTATGCATTCCTTTACACACTCTGCTCTGCAATGTGAGAACAACAGTTTCTTTCACTCTGAAGACCTCGGGTTTTACAGGCTCTACCTTCCGGAATGTTCCCGTGAATCTAAACCTGTCCACCATCATAAAGACAAAATCTCCACATTACCAAATTACACACTGAAATTCAGCTTTCATGGTTCACTGTTAAGGGTTGTACTGTTTCTGTAACTTACTGAAGAACCAAGTTTGACATATTTTCTGAAGAATTAATTTTAAAAAAGTTTGTCCAAGTGGCCCACTGTTGAAGAACACCTTGTGTTGCATTTTCCAATATTAACAATCGTGTTGGACCATTCCGAACACAATGCAGGTTAAGAATCCTAAAGTATTCTGTATAGCAGTGAAATCATCCCACATTAATAGCCATGAACAGTTTGTAACGGGAAGAAAATTTAGTGGCACCCTGTCTGTTAGATGACGATGAAGCTTCAGCCTGTATTTACGCAGTATGTGATTGTTCCTGCACGCTAACCTGGATGCTGAAAGGGATGCCGGCCAGCGCTGTCAGTTAGCAGATAGAAGATCACTCATTTTTAGAAGTGTTGAATAACGAATGTACTGTACTATGTATGTTAATTAATTATATGAAGACTCATCATGTACGTGCTATATAAATATGTGAACCATGTGTACAACCGTATGTCTTGCAATCATTCATAAACTATTGTCCCTTGTATATGACAGCGATTGCTATAAACTTCAGAACGATTTTACAAATCAATTAAAGTACCCTGCTTTTGAAAGTCAGAAACTGAGTGTTTCATTTAGTAAGTATTCGGTGAAGGTACTGCAGATAACCTCCCACTAACTTGGCGGAGATTCTATTACCAAGAATCTCCACCCGGTATAACGTTTGGAGATGGGTATTAGATAACCTCCCACGGTAGGGGATGTATCCCGGCGTCGAATACTCATGTATCAGGCATCATTCAGAGAATTCACAGGATTGGTTCCATGTCAACGAATCTATTCTGGATCACGCCGTAATAAGTTATGATTACGCTATCTCATGCATTGCTTACTAATTTACACAATCCCTTACGACATGCAGAGGTCCTGAATAATAATAATAATAATCAGAGGTGTTGAACCTCGCGAGGTCCAACCTCAACCTCATTTGACCTCGACCGAAGTTACATCACGAGGTCGAGGTTGGGTCCAAATGTACACCTATGACAATAATATCAAATACACAACAAATGTGTAGGTCAATACATTTTCGTTAAAAAAATACAGGCTGACTTTCCTTTAAAAATTAACTAAATTTGTTTAAGCTAAATGATATTATATATGTCTGCGGCCTTCAAAAGTAACATCCTAATTTCCTTCTTTCTTTCTCTTTCCGAGACTATGCTCACTAATCCCTCGGAAATGTAACAGCCACAGATGCTTGTAGTGCCCACAATATGTAGAATATAATTCCACCTCAACCTAATTTTTAAATAAATTAAACACAACTACTCTGTTAAGAGGATTTCACACATTTATTCATCTAACACTTCATTTGAAGTTTACATTTAACATCAGGGTTTCCATTCATTTCCGAAAGGAATTTCCCTGACTTTTCCAGGTCGCTTAATTTTCTGTCCAGTGTACACATTCAGATCGATCACGTATTAGTAGACAGACGAAGACACACCAACATAATGGACGTTAGGTCGTATAGAGGAGCGGAAGGTGACACCGACCATCAATTAGTGATCACAAAAGTAAGGGAAAAGTTATGCATCGCGAACAGAGAAAGCAAGGGATCAAAACAACTGAAATTCGAAGTGAAACTATTAAATAATCCGAGCATAAGAGCAGATTACCAACTCGAACTCTCAAATAGGTTCGAAATCCTAGCCGACTCGAGTAATAATAATGATGATATTAATAGTGAAATTGATGTAAGTAAGATGTGGGAGGCAATTCGTGAAACAATTAAGAGCGCAGCGAAGGAACGCGTAGGTGAGATGAAACAACAGAAAAACAAACCTTGGTTTGATGAAGAATGCATTAAACTTCATGAGGAACGAAAACAAGCAAGGCAACGATGGCTAAGTAATAAAAGCGAAGCAAATACCAACCACTACAGTAACGCGAAACGAAACGCCACACTAGGGTTCAGAAACAAAAAGCGAGAATATCTGACGCAGAAGATTCAGGAGATTGAGGAAAACGGGAAGACAAATAACATACGAGATCTATACAAAGGGGTAAACTCGTTAAGAAAAGGTTACCAGCCGAGGTTAGGAATGATTAGAAATGAACGTGGAGATCTTCAGGCGGATCCGACTAAAATTGTCGATGTGTGGAAAAGTTATTTCGACAAACTTCTTAATGTACACAGCGGGGAACAAACAGAGGAATTTGAAATCCATACCGCAGAACCGTGGATTCCCGAACCTAGCGAGATCGAGATCGAAATGTCGGTTAAGAAATTGAAAAATTTCAAATCACCAGGAATAGACAATATTCCAGCCGAATTAATTAAAACAGGAGGAACGGCACTAACCAAGGAACTACATAAATTGATAAGTGCTATATGGAGAAAGGAGGAGCTCCCAAAGGAATGGAAAACATCAATAATTGTTCCGATTTACAAAAAAGGCGATAAGTCGGAATGCAATAATTACCGCGGAATCTCGTTACTTCCAACTTGTTACAAGGTATTAAGTAATATTCTGTTAACACGCCTAAACGTATACGTAGATGAAATAATTGGAGATCACCAATGTGGATTTAGAAGAAATAGATCCACGTTGGACCAGATTTTTGCTTTGAGACAAATTTTGGAGAAGAAATGGGAATACAATGGGACGGTTCATCAGCTATTCATTGATTTTAAGAAAGCATATGATTCTATCAAAAGGGACAAGTTATACAGTATCCTGATACGATTTGGAATTCCGAAAAAATTGGTGCAACTAGTGAAGATGTGTCTCAGCGACCCCATAAGCAGAGTACGGATAGGTAATAATATGTCAGATAGTTTCAAGATTCGCAACGGATTGAAACAAGGCGATGCCTTGTCACCACTACTGTTTAACTTCGCGTTAGAATATGCGATTTTAAAAATTAAAGGTGACAAAATGGGACTATCATTGAATGGTTTGAATCAACTGTTTGTATACGCGGATGATGTAGATTTAATAGGGGACGATATAGATGCACTACAAAGCAACACCGATGTCTTAGTAGAAGCGTGCGATGAGATAGGTCTACAGGTAAACATAGATAAAACAAAATACATGGTAACAAGCCGAAGCACAGGGAATGAAGGAATTAAAAACATAAGAATTAGGGATGAGGTCATAGAGAAAGTAAACAAATTTAAATACTTGGGAGCATACGTAACAAGCAAAAATGAGGTCACTGAAGAAATAAAAAGTCGCTTAGTATCGGGGAACGCATGTTTCTACTCAGTCCAAAAACTTCTAACATCGCGATTAATATCAAGGAAATTGAAATTAAAAATATACAGAACGGTTATTCTGCCGGTAATTCTCTACGGTTGCGAAAGTTGGAGTACGACCCTAGCAGATGAACATAAATTACGTGTATTTGAAAATAAGGTTTTGAGAAAGATATATGGGCCAAAAAGGGACGAGATGACTGGAGAGTGGAGGAGACTGCATAATGAAGAACTCCACGGACTGTACGATTCACCAGATGTTGTAAAAATAATGAAATCGAGACGACTAAGGTGGGCACGGCATGTAGCTCGGATGGGGGAAAAACGAAGATTATATTCAATCCTGGTTGGAAGGCCCGATGGGAAGAGGCCATTGGGAAGACCGAGACGTCGTTGGGAGGACAATATTAGAAGAGATCTTCGAGAAGTAGGTGTTCGTGATGAAAACTGGCTTGATACTGCCCAGGATAGAATCCAATGGCGAACGTTTGTTACTGCGGCGATGAACTTGCGAGTTCCATAAGCCATAGAGTTAGTTAGTTAGTTAGTTAGTACACATTCAGAGAAAATATACACAAACGTAATGCAAATTAAGAGGCGTAGTTATGGTTGGTTGATTTAAATCGTATGATTTTTTGATAAAAATCAATTATTTAAATCAAAATTATATATATATTTTAAAAAAGTAGAAATAAAGTGCAGTTCATTTCACTCATTCTGTGGTTTGAATCCTATGTAAGCTTGAAATTTACCTTTTAGTCCTTATATGATGATAGGTTCTAATGATGTACACTAAAACCAGTGATCGACCTAGAAATTCAACGAACTATGGGATTGGTTCATTTCATATTACACGCGAAATTTTAAAAAAGGACATAGAAATCCAATTCACATTGTAGCTTTACAATTTGTATTACGAATATGTTTATTTTTGGAATACATAATAAAACGAATACACAGAAAATCCAGTCTTAGTATACAAAACAAAACTACTTTGTGCATGTATTTGTATCAAATGTTTCTATTTCTTCACGAATTGCTCGAAAGCAATTGATACTCAATGGAAGTGTAAAGTTGACCTCTGTGTACGCTGGAGGATGAAAATGGAAAGGTGCGTATCCACTATTGATTTGACTGCATTAAATAGCTCTCACTGAATAGAATTTCATCTACAGTCTTTAGGCAACTTTGGATCAGACCGAATGGATGATGATGGGAGAATTAGCGGAATAAAGAAACGAGAGAACCCTAAGAAAACCCACGCACACAGTTTTTGTTCACTACAAAGCCCACATGGCACGAGCCGGGATCGAATCGGGGAACCCACAGACCCAGATCTACCACTGAGCGACCGCGACTTCAGAATAGCTCTTTTACTTCATGGAATATTGCCACAGGGTGTTCCCATTTCCTAAATTGATAGTACAATTTTCAGGGCTGAAAATTAAATGAAATAAACTAAAATTTATCTTAGTACACTTAAATCTTAGAATATTTCGTTAGGAAGTTGTAGCTGGAGAAGAGAGGCAATGGCGATTAAAAATTTGCAATTGCTTAGGAAGAAAAGAGGATAAAGGCGTCAATTTAGAACGAAAGCTGATACGTACATTGTTTCCTTTTCATACCTAATTTATGATTATACCCCTGGGAAACCACTTCAATCATCGTGTATCGATGAAAGTAACGTAGAAGTTTCCTACATGCTAACTTCCCTTTGTAAAATATACTTTAAGTAACGCCAAATCTTCCTCCCTTTTCCAAATGATTACAAGATGTTGTAATTGTTTATTTTCCATGGTTATCTTCCATAGCGAACACCACATATTTGTGAATTTTATTTGTTTTTACTGGTTAAGGTATGGAATGGAAAAACTAACTTAGTAGGTTTTTCAGTGTCGCAAGCTATTTAAATAAATTTAAAAAAAAATATTTTATTTTAAAAAATCGTGATTTTTTCAATCCTGGGCGCAGTTAATGTGGTCAACCACATGGTAACTAGGAAAGCGAAATAACGGACTATCTACGTGCAAGTCCTGCTATGAACATTTTTTCTGTAGTAAAAACTGAAAACCAGCTGCAAGAGTTCCACTTTTTTCACGATGTCTCACTATATAAACAGTGACTGCAGTAGCAAAATGAAGAGTTCTTGAAACTACGTTTAAGGAATCAAAGCCTGCACTGAAGATTTTTAGACTACTTATAAGCTGATTTCCCTGACTTTCTCCGGTTTTCTGGATCACTGAAAGTCCAGTATAAGCATTGCAAAGTGTGAGACGTGTCATATATACAACGGTGAGAGTTTTATCAACGAACTGTAAAGAAACAAGCAATACAGAAGGCTTCCAATACATGAATTCTTTAAGGTTAGTATAAAGCAACGATCTCAAAACATAGATGGCAGCACTGCATCCGTAGGTCACGGTTTCCCCTCCCCCAGGAAATTGTAATGCTGCTCCTACAAACTCAACCCTAGAGAGTTCAAACTTTCAGAGAAAGAAGTTCATAACCTTGTTTGAGTTTTGTTTATGGCCTTTAGGCACCTAAGACTCAGGCTGAGAAACGGGAGGATAAAGGATTCGGGAAGGTGTTGGCCAGGGCCTATGTTGAAGGCGCCACCCCGTCATTTACCGGGAAAACCTCAGTCAGGATGGTCGGCCGCTGGGATCAAACCCACAACCTCCCGAAAGCTACGCCAACGCTCTATCACTGAACTACGGCGGCTCGGTTTCATAACCTTGTATTTTACACTACTGGTAGCAGCACTTATACGGGGAATTACTATTTCTCCTCCACAAGTACCTGTACCACACTACAGTTTCTTTAATCTTTAATAATTTTATCTGTACCAATTTTATTATTTTCTTTTTCGTTCATTGTTGGAAAAGCTTCATTGTTATAAGTCTGGAAATTCCCACGGAGAGAACTCTTTAAATGGCTACGAACTTTCTTTTCAGAAAGTCTGAACTAGGGGTGTTCGGAAGTCCAGTCCATTCCGGAACTGCCAATGCCGTTGTGGATCAATGGTAAAGTGCTCACTTCTGGCCCTTGGTATCGTCGGTTCAATCCCTGTTCGTGCCATGTAGGTTTTGTCGTGGACAAACACAGTGTGTATGGGTTTTTCGGGGTTCTCCTGTTTGTTTCCAGTTTCTCCATTCCATCAATCATCCTATCATCATCCATCCGGATTGAAGCAGATTTGTCTAAGGACTTTAGGCTAATGGTCTTAAAAATTAAATTCCGAATTCATAATTTGGAACTACCAAATTCCGACTTTTAGAAATTCCGAAACCGCAAATATTGGCATTCCGGAATGTTCCGGAATTCCGAACACCCCTAGTATGAACTCTTCCCTAGAATTGGATTTGCAGCAGGAACATAACAATTTCGTGCAACGAAAAAAAAAAAACATTCGAGACAGTTGCTTTACATCGACCTTCAATAAAAGAAAGCTAAGCAAAAAACGACATTGTAGTAATCAAGCCGACATCTTGGAAAATGGCCGCCATATAGAAGTAAACTGCTGAAAATAACAGAAATTTTAAACCAACAGCAAATAAATCGTAACAAGAAGTCTCTGACCCACTGTTTCTTTATGAAAAAAGGTGTGATAAAAACGATGGAATAAAGTTTGCAAGTGCCACTCCAGTAACAAGACCGCCATAAAATAATAATCGGGTAAAAATGACCAAAATTTTAACTAAACCGCAAACACACTGACAATTGTTTCGATAAAAAAAAAAAAAAATAGAAATTTTAACCCGACTCGCTTATGTGTATAGTTTCTAACGTAATTTGTTGACCACCTTCCCGATGGTTTGCGGCAACGATTACAGGCTCTTTCGAAATAGTCTAACTGGGCTTTGCAACTTATCAAAATATAATTATGATAACCTCTGGTCTCAAAAACTCGCGACAAACTGTTAGCTCCCACAGACTTCTATGTGCATAACTGCCGAAAACTGTAAGTTGACAGTTTTCAGGAAACAAATTGTAGGTTCTCTCGAAGGAGCTTTGTTAGTGCTACAACACATCAAAACATATTTGAGGCCACCTCCTACCCCCTGAGACAGAAATCACGACATACTGTTCCCTCTCAGAGGAATCCATGGGCCATTCCACCATTACGTACGTGACATTTGTACTAATTTTTTTGTACTTTAATGACATTTAAGAAATAAATTACTAAACTTGCTTCGATTACTATTATCAGTAGTTACTGTATTTACTTTCGTAAAATTTTTTACACTTATTAATTAACTATTTGTGTGTTGGTGTGCGTGTATTATACTAAAATGTTCTCGTTATGTACGGGACATGTCATGCCCACCATACGCTGGTTCAATGTAAAATAAACCTAAACCTCGGATCAATAACCAAAAACTATTAAACTCCAATAATGTTTTTACATGAAAGTTCAAATGCATATTTTTGTAGAACAGTTTGCTCAAGCCAGAATTTATAGAAATCACTTACCAGCAATTTTTTTGGTGATAGTTACGTACGGGACTCGTGTAAATAATGAAAAACCTATATTTATTATTTCTTTACTACTCAGCCTCCTATCCAACTGAGTCCCAGAGTGTTCTTCGTTTAGAAGTGAGTCCTATTTGTGAACTTGTTGAAAAATCAAAATAGCGTACGAAACACGCCTACGCACTCACTGCAACCTAAATTACCAATAAAGTACAGAAAAACCCCCCCCCCCCCCCCACCAAGCTTTCATTGTAATCTTTATGGTACGTTCCCTAGATGCATATATTTTATTACTATTAATTACATATAAAATATACTGTACGTAAGTTAAATACATGCACTAAGTACAAGGCAAATTATTGCAAGGTAAGCTCAAGTCTCAACTCTTCAATAAGGTGCATTACGTGCTTCATTTTAGCAAAGAACCACCACAGAATCTATTAGGATTACCCTCGTCCTTAGATATTCCATTTTAACACACATTTTTAACGTACATTAATTGGTTGTTATTCGATTTATTCTCTATGCTCCTGGGGTAGGCATTCCTCTGCGAACGCACCTTCAGAAAGAAAAAAAAACTATGGGAAGGTAATATCTATTCCGACATTAACACCCAGAAATTCGCCTGGTTGTACTGAGAAAAATCTCAATCAAGTTGGTCTCAAACTGTAATGAAACACTGCATCTTACGGAAAAGAAACAAGTGCTCGCCAAGAGGTGTCATCCCTCAGACGTAGAAGGTTGAAAGTTGCTAGCAACAAGTTTGTATGATGACTAGAGCCTGAGATGCCTAAAGGCCATAAATTCATGGAAATCTTGTAAGACTCGCAGACAACCCTGTGGCTCTTTCTGAACTCTGATCAGTTAGGACCCTCAGTGGGCTCACTTCTACCTGTATCAAACTCAATACTTCCCCTAACATTGACTCCACTTGGACCGTGCTTCTGCCGGTCCTTGTCAAAGGCTTCACAGGATTTTCCTCAGTCCAAGCAGAGTGTACTGAGGAAGGACCTAGAATACAAAACGGTCACGGGTATATTTCCCTCAAAGCTACACTTGCCGAAGAACGTTACGCCTCAAATTCGTGAGAGCTTGGACCACAGTTGTTGAAATGATCTCGAGTGACGCAGCAAATAAATGTCTAAAGTCTTTGTAGTTAACCCAAACAGACAATGAGGTCAGAGTTTGAGAGATGACCATTATGAGTGAAGTGCTTACTCTGGAAAACCAGGATAAGGATGATTCAACTGGAGGGACACAACCAAAATCTTACGCTACAGAAAACAATACATTGGGTTTCGTGTCATCTGTCAAGAATTACCGGAGAAAAAATACAATTATCATTACAGAATTCGATTGCAACTAAACAATTCGGCGACGATCTACAGCAGGAACTCTCCATACAAAAGAATGTATTGGAGAATTACAACCCAACACCACATGTTACAAGAATGTTGCCGGCGAAAAATCTGAGGTTCTCCCTCTGGCACCAGCAGCAAAATTATCTTGACGGGCAGGGACGATCGATGCTAAACAGAACTCGAAACCAGAAGTAGTTACTTTCTTTACTCCACCCCAGCAGCACTTAGTCTCTTTACCTCCTTCCTTGAATGCAGTCAGCATTCTATAATTTTAGGTTCTTTTATACCTCAACTTTCTTCACCTGAGGAAGCCAATGCATCATTTGTCGAAACTTGTGTTTTTAATCGCCATTCTGTTAGACGATACGATGGTAGTGAGGATGGTGTACCATGTTCACGGTATGATTTGGTCCTCACCACGTAAACTTACATTCGATCAGATCGTTTTTCCCTACCCATTTATTAATGACCCTTAGGCATCCCACGCTCAGGCCAGGATAGAATGAGAGAGGGGATGTTGGAAGGTAGTCAGCCACGGCCCAGTTAGTACGGGTTTCAAGCTCTTCCCCGTCTCACTTCCCCAAACGAATCCTGAATGCCTACCTTCCTTAGAATATAATGTCAAGCTTCAAACAGATTTAGTCTGTAGACACTAAGCCAGAAATATAAATTCAATTTTATGGAAATAACACTGATCCTCAAACCTACCCAGACAAAAGTGCACCTATGACAGCACCAGTAAACGTGCTTGTATGAAAATAATTCATCTGTGGAGAGGTTTGTAAGAACATTGTCCAAGTTACTAAAGTAAGTTCCAGAAGACCACCTCCCTTTAGTAATTACAAACCTTAGCTTTCGAAGATAAAACGAATACCTTTTTTTATCAAAAGATATAAGGGTAAGTTTTTTGGTAAGGTAGCATATTACATAGGGAACAGGTACTACATACAGTAGGCAGGCACTTGTCACTTTCAAACACTAGTACTCCAATAAAAGCGTTAATCTTGGCTATGTCCAGTAATAAAAAAAAAATATGTACTAATAACGCACTAGCATTATGTTTTTCATTACTGGACACAGTATTAGAATTAGTGTTTGAAACCCTGACAAATGCCAGCCTATTGTAGACTATAGTACCCGTTTTCAATACCATACGTTACAGTAGGTTCTAGATCATGAAAGCCTTCAGTGAAGGAGCCGGACCCCCTACTGGCTGCGGTTAGCCAAACAGTGACACCACCGTCAGAAAGATTCCGACAAGAATTTTTCTCTGTCGTTGCCACATTCTCGAAGCAGATGGCAGAAGCGAAAGGTGGTCATACCTTTTACCTAAGAGAAAAAGGAAGGAAGAATGGTAAAAAAGAAAGAAGCGGCAACGTTTGAGTCGAAACCACATAGATTCCTTCCACATGTCTGTGGTTTCGAAGAAAATACACGGTGACCTATGGACTTCTTCTGAATTTTATTTTAAGGCCTTTAGGCAACTATGGCTTAGGCCATATGGATGATGATAGGATGAATTGGTGGAATGAGGAAAGTGGGAGGAAACGAGAGAACACCGAGAAAACCCACGCACACGGTCCACCACAAGGCCCACATGGCATGAGTAGGGATCGACCAGAGGTGAGCGCTCTACCAACTGAGTCATCCCCCCCCCCTACCTCCTTCCCAGGACTTTTTGTTTTGGACGGCTCTATACCTCAGTAAGACCTAGCCTTTGATAAAGGAGGTATCTGTTTCGCTTCCCAAACTTTAAAGTTCGCAATTTCTAAAGGAAGATTCCTGCAACTTACTTCGGTAAGAAAAGCAGTTTCGAATGAATAAAAATTATCTCCGTTCAAAATTAACGACGTTGTGCATGCTATATCCCAAACCATAATCAGCCTTGCACTTATATTTTCTACATACTTTTACGATGTAATCTTACCTTTATTCCTGCCCCTTGTCGTTATCTGGACAGAATTTTTATCGTTCAGCATGCCAAAGTATATTGCTTCTCTCTTCTTTATATTACGGCTCTCAACAGTTCTTTATATAAACTTAAAAAAAAAGTACAAGATGTTTCTTCTTCCACATCCTTTAGAGGCCAAACCCAATTATGATTTGTTGCATGAGAAGTTGTCTGCTCAAGCGTATTGATTATGTTTTGATTACATTTATAAGAGGTAATCTTCCTTCCAGTCAATATTTTTCATTCGCTTTATTCAATCGAACAACCAATTCTCTATTTCCAATTTAACGAAAGATTTTTATTTTCCTGACACAAGTCTACAAACCGCACTTTTTGTTCACATACTATTTATAGCAACAACTTGCAAGACAGAATTTCCCATACCATTTTCCGTCTAAAATATTGCATATGCTTTTGACTAAAATTCAACTCAGCTTCCCTGGATATATATTCTGCAAATGTACACATGAATACACCACAATCGGACCCATTCATCTGCTGTGGTATGCTTTTCGGTATTCGAAGTTCCCACCCTGAGCTATTGAACACTTCTCCTTTCTTATCAAGATACTCTTCCTGAAGATATCGACCAACATTTATAAGGCACTGCTTCTTTTTCGTTCCCATACTGTCGTAAAAAGCTACAGTTTTCTTACGGAAATCCACGACACACAAGCACCAATGAATTTCAAAATGAAGCGGAATGATCAAGATATCGTAGGAAAAGATGTCTATGTTTTTGGTCCACCTTGCGAGACCAGCTTGTCCAGAAGACTGAAGTTTAGTGTAGAAGAAAGTGCTGAAGGCATAAACTGAGGGATAACCTGGTAATGCTCCCCTATCCGTTAACAGACACATGTAAAAATTTACTACTTGATCATTAAGCCAGTTCAAACCAGATAACGTTTGTATATCTCTCCGCGTAATATCGATTTTGAAAGCAGACACCAAGATTTCATCTCTTGGTTCTCGAACTAATGCTTCATTTATACGAGGCTTCATCTTTTCTGTCAACTTTGGACAGCCTTCAGGAACTTCAGCATCTTTGACTTTTACGACGACGTAGCTTATTTCATCATCGCTGTCATCTGGATCGTTTACTCTTAAATTCTGAAATTGTCGCGCAACACTACAATCACTTTTGCTTGTTGACGCGGTCTCTTGTTTAACTATCATCTTTTTTTCTTTATTTTGTTGTCTCGCGTTTTCATTTAACACAGGTTTCTTTATATTATCATCATCAGGTTCAACAATTTGTACTTCCTCGTCTGAACTATACAAATCAACCACCTCTCTTCGTCTCACCTCTTCCTCCACTGGCTGTTTCTCCTCATCAGGTTCAATAATTTCTATATCACTAGTCGTCTTCCCTTCGTTGCTGGGAAGGTTCTTTCCCACAGGTTCATCCAGTACACACTCAACTACTTCACTTTCCTTCGAGTGTGACGACGGCTTGTTACATACTTTCTCTGTAAAGGTACTTCCTTTACCAGAATCTCCTTTTTCATTAGTAACGACCCTCGAGTTCTCATTACCTCTACCAGTAATATGTTGCAGTATTTTTACCTCGTCATCGTCTTTGACGCTCACACACTGCTGACTAGTTAAATTACGTCTCACATTTTCTTTAGGAACATTGCTCTTAGAAGGAATTATCGGAACAACTTTTACTGGTACCTTAGACTGTCTTATGCTCAAACACTCTACATCATTATCAAATTTTGACTCCACAGAAACACTCGGAATACAAATTGAATGACGTGCTGGTTTCTTTGAAATAGTTCTACGTGGCACCTCCTGCCAATCACTTTTTAACGTGCTCAACGCGGAAGCACGCTTCATGTCTGGTCCTAATGGCCTATAATTCTCAGGTTGTTTATACGCTTCTACCACATTTGAAATTAATTGATCTAAACTGTCTTTCACCTTTTCTACCGGATTATGAGTCACTGAATATCTTCGCTGATTCTTCGCAGTTACAGAGGCGGATATCGTTCCATTACACTTTGAAACACACGCAGTTACCGGTGCATCGCGCATATCTGACTGCTTTCTTAGTAACCTTTCGTACTTTTGTCTTTCATATAACTGGAAACTCATGTCAAGTGTAGGAGCTTTTACCTTCGTACTTACACACGGTTCCCGAGGTTTCACCATTGTTCCACTGTCTACTTCATCCTCCAATATATCATGAGAAATTCGTCTTGAGTGCACCGAATGCTGTGCATGTTCAGCATTTTTGTAGCGACACCTGTTACTACTAATGGAATCCCTATGCTCCACTGGTAACGTATCTAACAAATGTACATCACGACACCTCTTATTTGGTAATGTAAATCGTTGTTCGAATGAACGCGCTTGACAAGAATGTCCTTTGCCTTGATGCGACTGCATCATTGAACTAGGATAAACGGATGTTGTTGTGTTTGGATTACAATCATTAAAATGCCTACCCTCTTCTTCACTATCATCAGAATCAGACAAACTCTCAACATATACCTTATACGGAGGAAAACTTCGCTTTCCTGAGGTTCTGCTGTTCATGTCGGTTCCCAATGCACTAGATACATTGATAGACCTCTGCCTAACGGAAGATTCTCCTCTTTCTGAAACACCGAATGATGTTGAACATTCAGAATTATGTGCCATTAGAATATCACCATCATCATCGCTACACTCACTCTCCTCAGACGATGAATGCCTTCTCTTCCTCGAATCTGCTCGTACAAACAACCTTCCCCATACTTGTGAAAATTTGTTAACTACGTAGTTTAGCATTCTAAGGAATACTTGTATGAAGCGCAGTGCCCTGCTAACATATCTGTAAAAATGAACAGTCAAAACCGAAATTATGACTAACGTTCATTTTGGTCGCATACCTTTCTCTTCTCTACACTGAATAAAATAATTAATATCTCACATGAAAAGTACAAACAAAACTTTCACTAAATATTTTCCCACTCAGTCAACTCAGCAAACATCCCCTCCAAAGATTTATAAAATGAATGTTTACTGTCAATTCGTTAACCTCTTGCTTCACTTCACGTAACGCAAAACGTGTACTTAATTTCTCTCTTTTCCTCAACACGAAAACCAGACGGAGTAACATCAGAAAATAGATCACACTTAAAGCTTCACATGGTAAAATAAGAAAATCACGTTTCAATAGTCAAGTCGCTTTGACTTGTCGGAAACCATTTAATCCTACCCAGTTGAGTAAATACAATCAATGTATACAGCCTAGTTTTGGTGTATTATATGCTGATGACATAAATATACTCTTGTGAGGTAACTCTATGAAGGAATTAAATGAAAATTTGAAATCTACTTTGACAATCTTGTAATATGGTTCTCAGCAAACAATCTGAGGCTAAATAATGACAAAACAACTATACTTAATATTCATCTAAAAATAAACAAAGCTGAGCACTGCTGAGCTCAGAAGTTGACACCCCAAACAAATATTTGTTCCTGTGAAGCCACACCACACGTTAAAATACTAGTGATCGTGCATTTTTTTTGTCTGAAAGGTCAGAATGACTACGTTAGAAATCTGAAAATTATATTTTTTAAATGAATTGCTCATAATTGGCCCGTACCACTTAGTAGCAATAACTAGGTTGCATAATTTACATGATGATACATGCTAAGGGATCTCTGAACATCCTTCTAGTTGTTAAAGATGGTAAACACTACGGTAATTACATTATTGCAATAAATAACTAGAGGAAAACGAAAGTAAAGCCCTTAGCTTATATGCTTATAGTTTGAACCAAGTCTTCTTAAAATTATCACAATAACCACGACCAAGAACCATTGCTCGAAGTGGGTTAGAAAAGGTAAGGAAACGCTTGCAGAAGAGGGCTAGAAAAGTAAGGGTTCGCTTGCACCTAGTGGTGTCAATTGCCTATTGAAAGTAAAGGCAATGTGCTCCCATTAATGGAAAGGTAGGGTTACGTCTTCAGCCTGAGTCACAACAGGAAAAATGCTGTGATGGTATCTACAAACTAGGCCCTGGCCGAGTACCTTCTAGCATCTTTTCCCTCACCCCATCGTGTCCTTTGTCCGTGATGCCTTCAATAAGTTCAGTTCTGTTGCACCTTAGGTAAGAAAAGCTCTGTACTATCTTGTGGCTGAATTGGATTATTTAAAACAAATGCCTATATTTGCACGTGAATTTTAAATTATTGGGTTATTGTTTCTATTCAATCTAGATCTTATCGACGAAAATACATCTACATAATTTATTTTCATTTCATCAACGTTCTGTTCTTCATTAGCTAAACTTTTCAATCAGCTTCCGCGCTAATGAACACTATCTTTACGCTTTCTTACCCCAAATATGGCGTGCTGCGCAACGTTCAATTTGGGAGTACTTTCACGCGTTCGCCGCTACATGTTGTTAGGGCCCTGTTCTATTTACGGCAAACGTCGGACGTGTATGTAGCCACGACCTTTAAATAAAGGTACTTGAAATACCGCACACTCGCACAGGAAATACAAGTGTTGGAAAGAAAGTAAGAGCAACACATGTATAAATTACAAACCATTTTTTGCTCAACGTGCGGACGTTTACATTCCTTCTATGTAATCCCCAGACATATTTATGAATTATGACCCGCTCCCACACTCATGGGTGGACTGGCCATAATAAGGTACCGGCCGGATGGCCGATGCGCCCTCCCCAGATCAGTGCCTCTGCGCCCTCCTCGGGAGGGGCGAAGGCCCGTCTTAGTCTGAGGAGGGAGCACAGCTTCCTCCCTTAACACGATTTTTCTTAAAAAATAAATAACAAAGCTACATAATTATTTTATAACTTCATTAATTTACGTATATATACATATTGAAATGGAGAATATTTATTAAGGGGGCGCCCTGTTGATGAGCAAAGGTGTCCATTTGCGCTCACTCGCTCACTTGCACCGTGTCTCAGGTAAACTGTGCAGATTTTTATCATACATTTAATACTCAAAGTTGCTTTGTTTGTTTATGAAAATATTGAATTTGTATAATTCTATCGTGATTAACTACAATAGATTCTTAATCTTCTGTTCCTTTTTATGTACTAATTTTCCGGGATAAGCCCCCCTGCACTTCCTTTTATTTGGGGAATTCCATACTCGCAAGAGCCTTTGGATGGACAGCGCCCTCCCAGAGTATGTGACCGCGCCCTTTTTACATAGCCAGTCCAGACGCTAGATAGCAGTAGCAGTAGCGTTTCTATTTATGTTTACAAAAAAAGAATACCCTATTGTAATTATAGGACGCCATCTCTGGTGGGAAAGCGTTATCCACTGTAGTGTGCGTGCTTCTTAACTCCAGCTCCGATGCACCTCCAGAACGGAGTGAATCAACTCTACGTACGAGACATCGAGCACAGGACGTCCTACACCGTAACCTACGAGAAAGATAAGGCCTTAGCGCTCAGCTCTTACGTCACGAACTGTAGGCAAGTTATTCGTGCAGTTAAATTTCGTAGAGTTTTGTTCACTATTAATTAGGTAAGGCAATTAAGCTATTTGTGATGACATTTTTATGAGCATTGGTGAAAGAAATATACTTCTAGTTGCCAATGAACGGTAATTTTCGAATACTTCAAAGCAAAGGTGAAGGAGCGACTTTTTTTCAAAATTTTTATATTTGAATAACTTCAATATTTATTGTAATATATATTTAAAATTCAAATAATACTGGAGCACGTCAAAGTAAGACCTTTCCCATTATAACTATTTCCGAAAACACGAATATAAACTCGCCAAAACTAACGTACTTTTGAAACTTTAATTTCTGCCCGATTTATTGCAAAAATTTAAATGATTTCTGGAATCTAAATCGAACGTTAAAACATTTATAAAGCTAAAAATACGAAAGTAAACCTGTACAAAATACATGAAAATTTGAAGTTATAATAACCTTTCCACATAAGGGTGAAGGGATGAAATAGCGTAACTAAAAGAACAATGCTGGTTTTAGTTATGACCACCATACATCGACTGCCAATCTGCTCTATTTCCTGTGAAAATTTTGTACGTGAATGCCTTTTGGTTTCGGAAATGTGAAAATCAAATAACCAATAAGATACAATGCTGAAGGGAAATTTTAAATCGATTTCCTGCAAAATCAGAAAAATCAAGATACATCAAATCACCTCTTCGCCGACGATGTTCAAGAGGTCAAAGAATTCAAGAATCTACCCCTCAAGTTGAAGAACTTGTTTTTATGTAGAAACAACGTTTCAAAATCCTCTCATTATTTTCCGTATTTCAAACTTTGTAGCTAGGCCTAACTGCACCATAAAACACCAGAATGGATAGTCGAGCCCTTGTAACTCAGTGGTAGAGCGTTGGCGTAACATTCGGGAGGTCGTAGGTGCGATCCCAGTGGCTGACCATCCTGCCAGATTTTTTTCAGGTTTTTTTCTCAGCCGGAATGGCATCTTCCCGAATCTTTTCGCATCGTCGTCCTAAGCCTCAGATGCCTAAATACCATAAATAAAATAAAATTAAATTCAAGAAGAATTGATATTTTACGGATAAGTCAAGAAAACGAAACCATTTTTTAAATTACCAACTTTATTGTTGATTGTAACATAGAAAATGAAAGTTCCTTGGTTCTTTGCGGCTTTTAATGAGTAACATGACAAGATGTCATTGTAAATCATTACATTTTATAAAATATTTAAGTATCACAGAATTA
Organism: Lepisma saccharinum; assembly: GCA_022664845.1. Taxonomy (NCBI): domain Eukaryota; kingdom Metazoa; phylum Arthropoda; class Insecta; order Zygentoma; family Lepismatidae; genus Lepisma; species Lepisma saccharinum. The sequence goes on from JAGDQP010002439.1 coordinate 103,320, forward strand.
AAATGTTGTTATTCAGTATTTTTTTAAAAATGTGTTTGAGTACTACACAAATATTTCATATACAAATATATCAAGTACTTATTGAAAATATAACATTGCTGTATTTGTTTCTCAAAAAAAACATTTACCAACTTTCTGTTATGTGTACAAGATCCAGTCAGAAATGATTGAAACTATCTGCTTACTGTACCTTCCTTTGCTTTCTGCCATCTTGTTATTTCAAGAATTTTGAACACTAGACTTTAACAAAAACTCATTCGGTCAGGAAATGAATATCGAGTTTCAATCAATAATTACCGATATTCGTAACTCTTTCATTCCCTTATAAAGTAGAGTTGTACATAATATTCACTTACAAAACATAACATTCACTTGAAAGATAATGAGTGTACCTCAAAAAAACTTAATTTTCACAACTAAAGTGAATGAACACTCAGTGTTTTCAAACTGGAATGTGGTTTGAATAGTCTTCCATCCAAATTATGTTTTCTGTCTGTCAAGTAAATGACTCATTTCCAACAACCTACATGATATAATTTAAACATTACATATAAAATAATATATATTTACTGGAAAGTAGAATCAGAAACACATTAGTCAAATAATTTATATTCAAGCATAAGGTGTTTGCCCATGAACTTCATTTTTTATTGGTTTCGTGACATTAAGTATTATTTTCAGCCAAGATACGAACTCCGTAAATATTAAAATGCCTTCCAGTTTTTAATAAAGGCATCACAATTTTCTATGTATTAATAAGGTAAAATTAAACATTTGATTATGTTTACTATCAAACCCTTATTGTTCAAAATTGAAAGGAAGGAAGGATCAGAAAATATGTGTGGAGTTTCAATCAATAATGGACGATACTACTAATAAAGTATAATTAAACATAATAGTCACGTAAAATCATTCAAGATACACAACTTCTCACAACTAAAAATTAAGTAAATGATACTTGATGTTTTCAAACTGAAAATATGGTTTGAACCTGCTTCCATCCAAACTATGTGTCTGTCAAGTAAGACAAATTTCCAACTGCTTACATGATAAATATCATATCCTTTACATATTAATTACAAAATAATACATATTTATGGGAAAGTTATATCAGAAATTTAAAAAAGAAATATTTTATATTCAAGCATAAAGTACTTATCCATTTTCATTAATTTCATAATACGAAGTGTTATTTTCAGTCAAGATAAAAACTTTTCTAATATTAAGATTTCTTCCTGTTTAAAGTAATACACATCACAATTACAATTTGCACCATGTGAATAAGGTAGAAATGAACATTCCATTATGTTTACTATCAATACATTTTTTTACAAAATGGTAAGGAGAGAGAAAGAAGAAATATTTCATGCCTTTTTTCAATGCTACTATCAGAAATTATTCACATTAGACTTTCCACAAAAGTTTATAATTTGCACTAGCACAGCCTGACTTCAAAAATATTTTTAGTTAGAATGAAATCATATTTATGAACAGCATGCAT